>JBBPBX010001844.1:0-19792 GCA_038048925.1 Garcialebias charrua | reverse complement strand
ATGTAATAAAATAGTGTCCACTTGTCTCCTTGAGAGCTTCAAGAAAAGTGTAACACTCAAAGTTTCAGAGAGATGTGAAAAGGTGTAAAACCAAAAAGTCAGAGATCAGGTGTTCCACTACAGAGGTAACAGTCCCTCACTGTTAACCTCAGCTGTCCCCCTCCTGGACAACTGCACAGACACTGCCCTCAGTGTCTCCAATAATGAATTCAATCAGGCCTCACTGGCACAGGCCCACACCTCCAAGTCTAGGCCAGAGTTTCAACCAGCACTTAAGGTGCCTCAACCCACACAGTTCTCTAATTTAAACAAATAGTCATTTTATGAGCTCAAACAGCTCAACTACTACTCCCCCAGGATCAAACTCACAAACAAACAGGGAGGGTGGAGGTCTCCCATTGTCTGTACACAACACAGCACCACAGCTGTCACTCAGCACACAGTTTTACCTGCAGTGTATCTTCAGCACGTTCCAAAATGAACCTCAGCTAACTTCTAGTGTCTTTCCTACACCAGCCTCTTGATTAACAAGTCAATCCTTGTTTGTATCAAGCCTCTACCACTGCTCAAAGCACTGCTTGAGATATACACTGTATAGGCAGGAGCTGCAAGTGAATACCTGTGCTGCCTAATTAAGCTTGATTATCAGAAGACTTAAAAAAAACAAGAGGGTGCAGTCAGCTTAGACTGGGGTTTAAAATATTTTTAAACCCTCGGGTACATAACAATGGTTTATGAGCTATTTAGATAAATAGTAGCAGGGAAAAAATGAAGCTAATGGCGACACGTTTATGCCCATAAAACATTGAATTTTATCACAAACAATTCCAACAGCTAACAGTCTGTAATTGACCACCAAATAATTACTTTCTGTAAGTTTATATTGATAAGTTTACATTGATATGGGCTGTTAGGTCCCTGTACGACCGGTGTCAGAGCTTGGTCCGCATTGCCGGCAGTAAGTCAGGCTCGTTTCCGGTGAGAGTTGGACTCCGCCAAGGTTGCCCTTTGTCACCGATTCTGTTTATAACTTTTATGGACAGAATTTCTAGGCGAAGCCAAGGTGTTGAGAGGATCCGTTTTGGTGGCCTTAGAATCGCTTCTCTGTTTTTTGCAGATGATGTGGTCCTATTGGCTTCATCAGCTCGTGATCTACAGCTTTCACTGGAGCGGTTTGCAGCTGAATGCGATGCGGCCGGGATGAGGATCAGTTCCTCCAAATCCGAGGCCATGGTCTTGAGCCGGAAAAGGGTAGCGTGCCCTCTCCGGGTCGGGGAGGAGGTCCTGCCCCAAGTGGAGGAGTTTAAGTATCTCGGGATCTTGTTCACGAATGAGGGAAAACTGGAGCGTGAGATCGATAGGCGGATAGGTGCAGCGTCCGCAGTGAAGCGGGCGCTGTACCGGTCTGTCGTGGTGAAGAGAGAGCTGAGTCAAAAGGCAAAGCTCTCAATTTACCGATCGATCTACGTTCCCACCCTCATCTATGGTCATGAGCTTTGGGTTATGACCGAAAGAACAAGATCTCGGATACAAGCGGCTGAAATGAGTTTTCTCCGCAGGGTGGCTGGACTCTCCCTTAGAGATAGGGTGAGAAGCTCAGTCATCCGGGAGGGACTCGGAGTAGAGCCGCTGCTTCTCCACATCGAGAGGAGCCAGTTGAGGTGGCTCGGGCATCTGGTTAGGATGCCTCCTGGACGCCTCCCTGGTGAGGTGTTCCGGGCATGTCCCACCGGGAGGAGACCCAGAGGAAGACCCAGGATACGCTGGAGGGACTATGTTTCTCGGCTGGCCTGGGAACGCCTTGGGATTCCCCCAGAGGAGCTGCTCCAAGTGGCTGGGGAGAGGGAAGTCTGGGCCTCCCTACTTAGGCTGCTACCCCCGCGACCCGACCCCGGATAAGCGGAAGAAAATGGATGGATGGATGGAAGTTTAAAGAAAATCCGCCAAGTGGTTTATGAGCTATTTGCTAAAATAAACACAAAAAAAAACGAAGCCAGCCACGACACGGTTGTGCCTATAAAACATCGATTTTTATCCCAAACATCTCATAAAGCTAGTCAGTTGTAAATGTCCTTACAGTGATTACTTTCTGTAAGTTTGATAAAAATATGTCCTGTGGTTCTTGACTTATCTTGCTAACAAACTACCTCCAGAGCAGAAGGCCGGGCAGCGACAGAGTAAGTCCGACCAGAGGAGGCTGCCTTCGTACTCATGAGCTAGAAACGGTCGGTGGATTCTCTGGAAGTGTCAGAGCTCCAGAGCAGGAGGCTGGGCTGTGACAGAGTCAGTCCGACCAGAGGAGGCTGCCTTCGGACACTTGAGGTGGGAATGGTCGGTGTACCCTAGCAGACAAAAGTGGTACTGCACCATTTTTTGCCAAAATGAAAAACGGTCATATCTGAGCCAAAAATTGGTCTAAAAATATGGGAAAAAATCCACAAACACGTCTCACCTCTCTATTAGTCGCAGGGCATGCAAATTAGGCAAAAAACTGACTTATAGACCGGAAATACGGTATGTGGTTTAAGAGGAGTTTTGAGTGTCCTCATTTAAAGCAAATCAGACAAGAGACTTTAATGGAACTTTATTTTTAAGGCAGTGATTCCCACTTGATGTTGGCTGCACAGTATTGAACAGTTGTAAAAGTGTTTGTTACATGCGTTTACTTCAATTAAACAGTAAAACTGCTGAATGCTGTCATTTTCATTCAACTTTTATATATGTAATCTAATGAGGACATGGGTTCTCATTCTCAAAAGAGCTGTTTCAAAAGAACATGCCGAATGAAAAAAATAGTTAAACCATTTCAGCTAAAACAGTGCATACTCCCATTAAAAACACTAAATCAGGATAGAATACTGTTTTTTGAGTGCTGTGCAGATGAACTGCCTGTTTGACTCAAAGGGTTTAAGCCAACTCCATTTAAGTAAAAGTTGCCATCTTGGTGTTTTTAGTAGGGATGCACCGATCCACATTTTTCACTTCCGATCCGATCCGATACTTAAAAACTGGGTATTGACCGATACTGTTCAGGTATGTGAATCTGTATAATGACATTTTTGTACTGTGACTATTCATTTTAACATAGTGTGAGATACAACCAATGAAGACACTCTTGGGCCTTACAACAAGAAACTCACAAAATTTAACAGCACACAAGAGGCAGGTCTATACCACACACATGTCCTTCTCACTGATGGTGCAGCTGGAAAAACTTAAAAACCGCTAAGCATGATGGAAAGACAACAGTGGGCTGTGTTGTCTTTCCCATCATGCTTAGCGGTTTTTTAGTTTTCCAGCTGAAAAAAACGCTAAGCATTATGGGAAAGACAACAAAATCCACTCTTTTAGTGGTTAAAGGGAGTGGGCTGTGTTCTCTTTCCCATCATGCTTAGCGTTTTTTTAGTTTTTCCAGCTGCACCATCAGTGAGAAGGACATGTGTGTGGTATAGACCTGCCTCTTGTGTGCTGTTAAAGTTTGTGAGTTTCCTGTTGTAAGTCTCAAGAGTGTCTTCATTGGATTTAACTCACACAATGTTAAGACGGTAGTCACAGAATGTGATTGAACACAAGTGCTCTTTGAAGCTGTATCGGAAATATCGGCAGGTTGGATCCGATATCCGATACTTAAATTATGCTGGTATCGGATACCGATACCGATACTGGATCGGATCTGCCCCATCCCTAGTTTTTAGCCTGTAGGACTGATTTTTTCATCTGGTGTACATGCTGAGCATGACACAAAATCTTCAGGCCTATATGGTTGGGCCAAAATTATACAGTACGTAACGCTTACGCTTCTTGCTTATCAAGAAATTATTGTGGCACAACCTGCAGCAGGAGCAATGAGACAATCTAATTTCCTGTTATTAAACGCTGACTTGAATCTGTTACAGGATTCGAGAATCAGCTGGAATGTCGGCTTATAAACCTGATATGTCAGGCAGGCTGGAGTGGGATCGTTTCAAGCTAGAAGTTAAAACCTTTTCAAAATACTTCCAAATCTGCTTTAATTTCGAGCATGAAAAGGTAAAAAGGCTCAAAATGTCAGTTTTGTTCAAGAAAACTACTTGTGCTTGTTTAATATGTTTGAGCACAATTCCACAGTTATTTTTAAAACGTCAATGATTCACTAATGAACTTATTGGAGACATGCCAAAGATTTTGATGATTTTGACTGAGCAACACATGAGCTTGTTTACACTTCCTTTGTTTTCCCCTCTGAATTTAAACTAAATTGAACCCCAACTAGCCTCCAGCAAAGTCTTTAACATAAAACTTAAAGATTTACTTTAGTGTGGCATGCTTTCTATCACCGGACCACAGCAGGTCCACTTGGTGGGAGGGAGACTTATGTCCCCGAAACGGCCGTAAATCATGTGCACACCCACTGCAGTGCACATACATTTCTTATTTTCTGTCACTCAGCCATAAAACATTATTTTTCTACTTTAACTCTTGACAGGCTGTGCAAACTGAAGTAAAACATATAATATGCGATTAGATGTAAAATATGCAACAGGACAATTATTTACATCAAATGTTATTCAGAATTAAACACCATTACCACTTAAACCATGCCAAGATTGTGATTTACAGCTTATAATAGTACTATTTGCCAAAAATGTTGAAAAAATATATTTAATACAGTACAAAATTAGTAACAATGTGCAGTGATGTTCTCGTCTTTGTTTTGTCCCCTTTGGAGAAAACCATTCCTGTGATGAATTCAATTACTTTCTCAGACTATTTTCGACCAGAGAAAGAAAATCAAAATCTATTAGTGACACTGACACGCACGCACGCACGCACGCACGCACGCGCACACACACACACACACACACACACACACACACACACACTGCGGATGGCGTATGCTCAGCAGTATTTTCTGCACAGCACTTTTTTTATTTTTTGTCATTTTGACATGCTGTTTTAGATGGAAAAAACAGGTAATCCAGAGGGAATGGTGAGTGGTTTTCTTGTCCTAAATTTATTCAACTATTGTCAACAGTCTTACAAAACCAAGACGAAAATGAAATATTCAAAACATTACAATAATTCATAGCCTTTCAGACAAATTATGTTTACAAGATGTATTAAGTTAAATTATTGTTTGGCATATCAGATTAATTAATGTATAAAACAAGTAAAATATGTTTCAGTTTGCATCAATGAGTGATAAATCATGTTCAAAATGTTTTGGATGAACTCATTGATTTTATTGATTCATGTATTGTTTGTATTGTATTGTATTGTATTGTATTGTATTGTATATGTATTGCAGTAATCTTCACCAGCAGATGTATTGTTTGGTTTGTCACACAATTTTATTATAGAGGGGTGACGATAAGATGTCCATTTGCAAACAGAAAAAACATAATTTCCAAACATCAAACAGTTGACAGGATGTTTTGCACAATTTCAGTTTTTCCTTCTGAATGAAATGTAGGATTTCTCTTTACTCTAATCAACTATGAGTTTATTGTCAAACTCCTTACCACGATTTATAGTTGTATGTAAATAAAATGCAAATGTTGAATATTTGTTTAAAACACAACTTATCATATGCAAGTTAAATGGTGCATGGTTATTTGTCTGGTCTGTCCCAGTGATGGACTGGTGACCCTGCCTGTTGCACAATAAATGCTGTAGATATACATCAGCAACCATGCATAGCAAAATAAACATACAGTACATGCAAAAAATGATGGATATTTAGAGATGCTAGCAATCTGACATGAAGGTGATCTCCTCACTTACAGCAGCTTACCGGTAGTATTTTCCACACCGTCTCAGCATTTATCTGATATTCCTTGGCCTGGAAACACTGCAGACGATGATTTGACTCTTATTTGTCTTGTGTCTCATTACAATGCACCACTTTACCTTGCTCCTTCTGTTCCCTACAATAAAACACTCCAATCTCAATGTCAACTAATGGCACACAATTCATTCTTCCCACAGATTATGAGGGACACTATCCTTCCTTAGAATGAGAACTTTACTAATTGCTCAGACCGTTACATCGGAGAAACGAAACAACCTATCCACAAAAGAATGTCTCAACATAGGAGAGCAACCTCCTCTGGACAAAACTCAGCCGTTCACCTCCACCTCACGGACAAGGGACACTCCTTTGAGGACCAGAATGTTCAAATTTTGGACCGAGAACACAGATGGTTTGAGAGGGGGGTAAAGGAAGCTGTGTATGTTAAGAGAGAAAAACCTTCTCTTAACAGAGGAGGAGGTCTGAGATTTCAACTGTCTAAGACCTATAACTCAGTTTTGGATTTGATTCCGAAACGTTTTACACCGGATGGGAGCAGGGATGCCTTGTCTGTAAATTAGACTAACAAAGTTCTCTGAGTAGCCTCTGTTGTTGTTTGGGAGGTGTTGTTTGTCAATTTACATACAGTTTTGTGTCTTCTAACAGAGACCTCAAGGGAACCTCCTACTGTTAGGTGTGATCTTTCAATTTACATGTATGTGTTACAAACCCCCTTTTGTTAAGCTGGGATGTGTCGTTTTGTCAATTTAAATAGAATGGGCATGTTAGTTAATTTGTGGTGTTATTTCAGTTTCCAATTTCATATGTTGGTGCGTGACTTGTAAGCCTGTATAAAACTTCTCGTTCTCACAGCTTCCATTCAGAATTGAAAAAGACTTCTGGACAGAAGTCGAAACGTTTTCTGCAACAAATAAAGTCCAGTTGATCCTGTATTGAACGCCTTTTTTGATTTCATCATGTCCTGGACGACTGAGAATCTTCACCAGCATATTGCTTTTCATTTTGGGAAGGATACCCTAAAAGCTGTGCGAGAATTTGAGAAGATGTCAAGGAAGTTGGCAGACTACAGGAACCATCTCCGTTTCAGTCTGAGATGCAGACAAGAAAAACTCATCCCCAGCAGTTTAAAACTCAACTCGACAATTAAAGGACAAAGAGCTGAAGGAATCCTCCTTAAAGCTCAACACAAGCTTCTCAATGAGAGAATAAGACAGATCAATTTCACTATTGAAGCTCTCTCATTTGAAATGGATCAGAGCCTCCTAAAGCTCTCCACTCTTCTACCACCACCTCTGTTGGAAGAAGTGTCCTGTTTTGTTGAAAAGGCTCAACTATCACAGCACCACAAAAGTAAGGAACGTCAAAAAAGTAAGTTCCTAAAATTACAACAGAGAGCGTTTTTCTCATCACAAATCATCAGTCAAGATAAGGAGTTTGGCTCCAACACAAATACTCAGGAACTGTGGGTTAGAAATTTGTCTAACAGGGCCTTGACACAACCTGAGAAAAATGTGTTGGCAAAAGGACTAAATTTTGCCATCTCCCCACAAGAAATACCTGTTGTGGAACTAATCACAGCCACAGAATCTGCGATTAGGAACAACAACTTGACAGGTACAGAGGCTGAACAACTTCGGATGAAAATATCAGCTACCCTCTCCAGTGCCAAACTGCCTCCCTCAAATCTCACACCACAGGAAAGGAGAGCCATAACATCACTCAGCCAAGACCAAAACATCACCATTTTACCAGCGGACAAAGGAAGATGCACAGTAATACTCAACACGTCGGACTACCAGGAGAAAATAACCGCTCTACTGAATGACAGTAACACCTATGAGCACCTGAAGAGGGACCCGACTAACACCTTTAAAAAGAAAGTCATTGATTGTCTACAAAAACTCGAAAAGGAGAAAACAATCAATCGATCATTGTATTATAGACTGTACCCGGGGGAGGCCACTCCTTGTCTGTATGGACTTCCAAAAATACACAAAGAAGGTACACCTCTCAGACCCATCGTGAGCAGCATGAACTCAGTGACATACAATGTTGCTAAACATCTGGCTGGTATTTTAGCTCCTCTGGTTGGAAACACACCTCATCATATTAAAAACTCCATTGATTTCACCAACAAAGTTCAACATTTGAAGCTGACCCCGGGAGAAACTCTTGTATCGTATGATGTGACTTCCCTGTTCACATGCATACCCATTTCTGAAGCAATAGAAACTGTCAAAAAAAGACTTCTACAGGACAAGGATTTGGACAAAAGGACCAACTTAACCCCAGACCACATCTGCACCCTGCTGGATCTCTGCCTCTCCACCACTTATTTCAAGTTCAATGACAGTTTTTACAGACAGAAGCACGGCTGTGCCATGGGATCTCCAGTGTCACCCATTGTTGCAAACCTCTACATGGAGGAAGTGGAACAGAGAGCCCTAAACTCCTATGAGGGGACAACTCCAAGCCATTGGTTCAGATACGTGGATGATACCTGTGTCAAAATCCAAGCCAGGGAGGTGGAAGCGTTCACCAGACACATTAACTCTGTTGATAACAACATCAAGTTCACCAGAGAGGATGCTAACGACAATAAGCTGCCTTTTTTGGACTGTTTGGTGCATATGGAGGGAGATGACAGTCTCAACATTGAAGTTTACAGAAAACCAACCCACACAGACCAATATCTCCTGTTCGACTCTCACCATCCACTGGAGCACAAACTTTCTGTCATCAGAACTTTACAGCATCGGGCAGAACACATCCCCACAAGGACAGAAGGGAAGGAAAAGGAACAGAAACACATCAAAACATCTCTGCAAACATGTGGATATCCCAACTGGGCGTTTGTCAAGTCAGCAAGGAAATCTGTTAAACACAATAATGAACAGAAAAAGTCTAACAGACGGAAAAACATTGTCATTCCTTATGTTGCTGGAGTCTCAGAGAATTTCAGAAGGATTTTCAACAAACACAACATCCCAGTACACTTCAAACCCAGCCGGACTCTCAGACAGAGGCTGGTGCATCCGAAGGACAGAACCCCCACACACAAACAGAGTGGGGTGGTTTATGCAGTCCAGTGCAGCGAAGTCTGCTCAGACCGTTACATCGGAGAAACGAAACAACCTATCCACAAAAGAATGTCTCAACATAGGAGAGCAACCTCCTCTGGACAAAACTCAGCCGTTCACCTCCACCTCACGGACAAGGGACACTCCTTTGAGGACCAGAATGTTCAAATTTTGGACCGAGAACACAGATGGTTTGAGAGGGGGGTAAAGGAAGCTGTGTATGTTAAGAGAGAAAAACCTTCTCTTAACAGAGGAGGAGGTCTGAGATTTCAACTGTCTCTTTTAAACTCCACGTGGAAAACCTAGTGAAGAAACTGAAAGTTAAACTGGGTTTCTTTTTCAGAAACAGATCATGTCTATCACTGAATGTTAGGAAACGCCTTGTATCTGTGACTTTCCTTCCCTCCATTGATTACGGTGACATTCTCTACATGAATGCTCCTACAAGCACCCTGCGGATGTTGGATGTTGTCTATCATGGTGCACTAAGATTCATAACTGGTTGTGATTATCGTACCCACCACTGCACCCTGTATTCACTGGTTAACTGGACATCATTAACCTCACGCAGACTCTTCCACTGGTACATTTTCATCTTCAAATCACTTCTTGGTCTGCTGCCCTCATACATCTCCTCCTACATGTCTTTGCGTGAGTGCAGCTACAGCGTGCGCTCTCAGGACATGATTACCTGCAGTGTTCCGTCAGTGAGGACTGAACTTGGAAAAAGGGCCTTCTCCTACTCCGCTCCTGCTTCATGGAATATCTTACAAAAAGATCTGAAGCTCTCGACCTTGACTTCTCTAAATGGTTTTCAGAATCTGTTGGAATCCTGGCAAAAACCAATGCAGATTTGTTCCTGTCTTTGATTTTATACGTCTACCTTATAATGTTTTGCTAGTTTTTTGATACTTTGTTAAAAGGAGGAATGTGTATATGTATGTATATATATATATATATATATATATATATGTATATATATATATATATATATATATATATATATATATATATGTGTGTATGTATATGTGTATGTATATATATATATATATATATATATATATATTTTTCTCTCTCTTTTGTTTTCTATTGTTTATTGTTTGATTGTTTATTGTTTAAGGAAATTCTACCATTGCTGTTCATTGTTCTTTAGTTTTAGCAGGTCGCTTTCGTAAATGAGCCCATGAGGTTCAAAAGATTTACCTGACTAAATAAAGGTTGAATGAATGAATGAATGAATCTCGCCCTTTACTCACTCCCTTACTCACTCACTCAGTCACAGTTACTCACTCAGTCACACAGTTACTCACTCACTCAGTCACACAGTTACTCACTCAGTCACACAGTTACTCACTCACTCACTCATTCAATCAATCAATCAATCAATCAAAGTTACTCACTCACTCACACCATCACTCACTCACACACACTTACACCATCACTCACTCTCACACACTCTACTGTAATTATAACCACAGGTAGATTTGATAATTAGTAGTCACACACAAAGCAAGTTGGGCTGCACAATGGATACAGTATACCAATTTTCTACTGAAGAAATGCAAAGCATATGTACTTTATGGGATAGGAAAAGTTGAACGTTCTTACCGTCGTCATAGCAGCTATGTTTTTAGCCCACCTCGCCCGATCGCTTTGCTCTCAGCAGACTTTCAGAAAGATGGTCAAGCTGCGACAGAAACCTTGACTGCAGACGTGATGCGCTTGAATTCTGCATTTACCTGAAACATGAAATTATTGTTACATAATGACAGAGCTAAAAGATTTCAAAAAACAAGTCAACATTTAAAAACAATTCCTGGCAAATCATGCCAGACACTGAATGGTTTGTCATCTGGCCTGGTCAACGGCCTTTTCTTCATCTGAAACCTGTGATGATGATGGCAGCAACCTTCATCATCATCAAACTGCAACAACGTGACCTGCAACAACGACCTGCAGCTACATTGTAGAACAAACACTCATGGACTTACAGTACTTTTACCATTCATCTTATTTTATTATTAGTATTTGCATTCAATAACGTGTTCAGACTTTTTCAGTGATTTTGAAATCATTTGTTTGCATTAATTTAATATAAAAATTCATTCTTGTATTTGCATTCTTTTAAAGGTGGTGGAGAAAATGTTCTATGTTGAGAATCGTGTTAGAGAATGAAATAAGTCAGTTAATCTCTCCCCCCACACATACACACAGCCTCTACTTTTTTTGGGGGGGTGGGGGTAGACTGACTGTGCTTGCACCCTCTCCAAAAATCCTACCTAAATGCAATGCACTGTATTGTTTTTTATTTTTTATTTAATACTGTGAAATGTTACTTGGGGAAAAATATCAGAAACTAGACAAAAGACAGAAGTCTACGCCACCCCAGATCAACTAGTTGGTCATCTTTCTGACAATAAAAAAATAAAATAAAAAACATGGAAGATTTTTTTTCTTTATTTCACAGATAGACTTTTTTAGGTAGTGTAAGTACTGTTCTTACCACAAAAACTTGAGCAAACGATCCGTTGGCTGTTGCATCTCAATCTGCAGCAAAATAGAAAGAAAAATGTGGTTGTAGCATGCTAATTTAATGCTAGCTTGAGGCTGCAGATATCTTTAGCCGAAGCTCTTCGATGGCAAAACTCCACTAACACCATGCAGTTAACACACAACTGAACAGTCAGTTGGCACACCAAGTATTATGTAAAATAACTATAACCACAGAGTTAAGTTGTGTGTCATGCTAGCTCGCGCTCAATTTTTTCTTTCAAAAGAAGCAGCGCAAATATGTGAAACCGATAAAAAAGCAGCACTGGCAAACAACCTGACAACTATTAAACGTTACATAGAAATTCTCAAAACAGTTAACGACATTTGACCGTGATTTATATAACATTTATCCAGAAAATTAAGACTTACCGAGTGATTAGTAACAACTCAGACTCTTCGACCACCTTCTGTTGCGTTCTTGACTGAGCTGCGCATGCGCGCAAGTACAGCGCGCGAGAGGAAATCCCGTTCGGTATCGCGCGAGAGTCAAAATCCTGTGTCATATCGCGAGATTTACCTTTGACACGGTTAATGAATCATTTGAGACAAACGTGATTCGAACAAGGAGTGTACTGTCTCTGCCTAGCGCGTAGGATTTACACTATATAATACTGTTTCAGCTTAAAACATGTGGTAGTTAAGTTTAATACACTCAAAATGATTACTTTAATCCAATAGAGGCCTATTCTCTTTTTTTCAGTGTGCTTGTAGACTGTAAAATTGTAATTCACTGATTAAAATGTTACTGTTTCTAGTTATAATCATAACAGATGACAAAATAAGTGTTAATTGTGTAAAAATAAATTACAAAACAATTATAAAATATGTAAAATGTAAAACAAGCTTTAATGAAGTACATTTACTACTATTGTTTATTAATTACATCATATCAAGTCAGCAGGTGCAACATCACCATCATCACAACAACACAGACTGAGTGCTGTAAATTTAATCTGCAAAAACATTTTCAATCAGGGCTCAAAATATTTATACTATTTATTAATTACATACAGGAAGCACAACAAGATGGAAGCAAGTGGTGTCTTACCATTTCAGTGGCAATTCTACCAATGGGTCAAATTATAAGCCAATCATTCTAGAAATAATTGAAAGAGCAGCTTCCATAGGCCTTCTCGTGCTAAACATCACTACTGACATGAGCAGTGCTAACAGAGCGATGTGGCGGGCATTTGGAGTGGGCCACAACAAAACATCTGTCCAACACCCAGCAAGACCAGATAAAAGGCTTTACTTCATGTCCCACATCTGGTAAAGAATTTGAAGAGTGCCCTGGTTCGTGGACAGACTTTTATAATTCCACCAGACGTGCTAAATGAGGGACTTCAACACAATGAAGTTTCACTTGATTCAATGAAAGATATGGTTGAATTTCAGGAAGAAATGCCTTTCAAAATTGCATCAAATCTTACAAAAAACTCTTCAGCCAAGTCATTTTAAGAAAATGAAGGTGGAGCCTGCAATGCATGTTTTCAGCAAGTCAGCAAGTGCAGGTGTGAAATATATGGTGGAGCAGGAGCAGCAGCGACGTCCCTCCAACCTAACAACAGCCTGGTTTCTGGAGCAGGTGAACCACTGGTTTGATCTGATGTCCTCTCGCCACCCCGTGTCTTCTGGCAGAGTTCCTGGACATTAAGGAGACATTTCACAGTCCTGGCCTAAGTGTGGAGCAGCTGATTGGAAACACAGGTCCTTCTGAGTGATTTCATCAACAGTGAAACCTGTATTCTGTACCATCTTACAGGGTACATAGTAAATAAAGTCATCAAACATTCAAACATCTGTGATGGATGCTCAAGTTCAAATAAGCAAAAATGATGAGACTCTGGAAGGAGAGCATGGTACCTTACTGACACTGAAGGAATTCAAACCAGGAGTCCTGTAAGTGTGGAGCAGCTGATTGGAAACACAGGTCCTTCTGAGTGATTTCATCAACAGTGAAACCTGTATTCTGTACCATCTTACAGGGTACATAGTAAATAAAGTCATCAAACATTCAAACATCTGTGATGGATGCTCAAGTTCAAATAAGCAAAAATGATGAGACTCTGGAAGGAGAGCATGGTACCTTACTGACACTGAAGGAATTCAAACCAGGAGTCCTGTGTCGGCCATCACATGAAGCCTTCAGTCTGGTCCAGAAAGTTGAAGGGCTTTTCAGAACAAGGACCAGCCAATCCTTTATGGAGCTCCCCAACGCCTTTGATACTCTACTGAGAGAAGCAAGTGTATTAGAAAGCATGCTTCCTTCATGTCATGATGTACAAAGAAAAATAACCAGCAGGTTCATCAGGCTGAGACTCAGAATAGCAGCAAAACACATCTTAAATGAAAGAAAAAGAATTCTGTGCAATGCTGGGCATCTTGGAAGTAAAAGCCAGACAAAAAACATGAGGAAAAAACAAACAGCATCTTGTGCCACAACAAGCATGCCCCCACCAAACACCTTGATTGTTGCCATGGAGGAGTTTGGGCTATCATTTGAAAATGCCACACCGCCCAGTGCAGCTTCAACACCTGTACATATGGATGGTATGCTTAGAGGGATTTTTATGTCTCTTACATTTATTTAATTTCACTGATTATGCATAAATTTATTCATATAAAAGTGTTGTCATCCTCTGTAAATTTCTGAAAAAGTTGTTGCAAGCTTGTATTTGGTATTTGAAAAACTAATTTCTAATCACTTTAATTTGATTTTTATTTTTGACAGCCTCCCCATCAACCAGTCAGCTCCAGCACTTCACAATTTACTTACCAGCTCCATCACTCCATCAATGAGGACTGACCAGTTCAGTAAATCAGAAAAAAAATGAAGATGGACATGAATGTGATAGTTTAAAAAAAAATGTTACAGTTCTACAGTTTATTGATGCTGATATATTCTTAGTAATAATTCTTATTTCTTGTTGTGTCTTGAAAGAGAGTCTCATCTGAACTTGACCCATGATTACCATATGCTAAACTAATAATATAAAACAAATTTAAATTAACAGTCCTGCAGTAAAAAGGTGTGAAGGTTATGGTGTTAAATTGGAAAGGAAGGACTGCAATAGGTCAGGGAGTTAGGTTATGGAACGAAGAGGAAACTGATATTAAAGAAGCTAAATCAATAATTATATTTAAAAGAAAGATCAAGGATAAATTGTTAAGGAAATATGTTTAACGAAGACACGAGTTTAAATAGTAATTCTTGTGATTGAGGGAGTTAATGAGTTATCCGATTTTCTTTTTTGTATTTAATGAAGTTTGTTTGTTTGCATTGTTTGTTAGAAAATAAGGGGCAGATACAATAAGATTTTTTTTCTTCATCTGCCAACTTTCATTTTATATTTTAAATTTTCTTGTTATCTGTGTGTTAAATTGTTTTATTTTGTGTCTTTTATTATTATAAAATGAGTGCATCAATAAATCAAATCAAATTAATTTCATTCAAACATGTTGATTAAAAATTATTGTTTTGGGAAGACAGAAAACGAGTGCCTTTGTGATGATTTGAATGCAGTTCACTGAAAATTAAATAAACCACATCAAATCTCAGGGAAAAAGACTATATTTTCTAGTTGAGAGTCCAGTAACTGGAATTACCATAAAAATAATAAATAAATAAAAACTTTCAAAATTTAAGCTGTACTGAATATTTTAACACGCTGAATTAGACAGAAATGGATCAGTTTAAAACAGTCATGATTGCAGCTACTAGCAATTTAACATGTTTAATGAAGAAAAACTGGCGACATGAAGTATTAATGTTGATAAAATAGTACAGAATAGTCAGCTAACGCTTCACAAGGGCAAAAGAAAATTGTATTTTTATCAACTTACCGGAGAAAACACGTCTGAAACATCAACAATGAACGACGTTTGATGCTAGCAGCGCTGCTGTTTGAAACACTTCCGGAACAAATCGCCCCCTCCATGACCCACGTGACTTCCGCATTCCATTCTTACAATGGGAGTCTATGGGAGTGTCGCAACTCTCTCTATATAGGGCTCTGGGAGAGAGGGGAGGGAGGTCACAGCACAGCTCTTCAGACAGGCAGACAGAAACTCAGGTTCAAGGTTCTTTATTGTCATTCACATCACACGTGGTACATGAGGTGGAACAAAATTGTGTACACAAGGTACCAGTTACACCCAAATAAAGCAAAAATATAAATAGTAAAAGAAGCAGTACTAAGGATCTAAGATTTAACTAAGAAATGCACTAAACCAAGAAATACACTGAACACTTCATAGTGCAAAACAATATGCCGAACAACAGCAGCATGAACATGAGTTTGTGTGAGCAGATGAGTATGAATGAACACCGCAGCATGAAATGAATCGGCAGCACAAGATCAAAAACGTGGATGATCTGGACTGGAATTTGAAATATATGTATATCAGTATTACACCTGAAGCACACATATTATGTTTTATGATTTATGTTCACTTAATTCCACCATATAATGTGAAAATATATTCAAGATGGAACCTTTATTTACGGGTTTTATTTCCAATAGGGAAGAGTTTTTCAGTTACACGCCTGCATAATACAACAGACACAACATTTGATGATTGACATATGAAGCTGATAGCTTGTTGGCTGAGAGGCGGATCACTCACAGAGTAGGGGAAGTTCTAGGGCGGTTCCAAGGCGGTTCGATTCCAGGATTGGTCCCACGAGGCGATGACGTCATCTAGAGGTATAAAACCGTGGTCCGCCTTCGAAGATGTGTGTGTGTTGGACTGTGCTTGGGAGTCAGGTCTGTTGGTCGCTGTAAGGTTTATTCTTATAATGTACAATAAACCTGCCTAAAACTTGCACATTCGTTTCAGAGCTTTCCTTCAACTTTTGAACCGCAACAATTTGGTGACCCCGTCGTTGAGAAGTGTGAGGTTTCGCCTGAAACGGAAGCCGATTGGGGGCTTCCCCCACGAGTGGCGGAGCAAGCGTGCAGCCAACTCTGGCGCCTTCTTCATTCAGGTGAGCAGATCTTCCGTTTATAACTAAATGTCTGCTATTGAAAACGCTAAATTTACCTTGGCTGTATGTCTGTTCTGTTTTCGGGTGGGCAAAATTACACCGTAGTGTAGCTACGGTCGTTTGGGTTAGCGTTAACAGTTAAATAACGTGAACCACTGTTGGTATTTCATTTGAATGTGCATTTTTTTGCTGTTTTCGTACATATAAGTAAAGTTGAAAGCACATAGAAGTCCACACACACAAAGGGTGAGAGTATGAGTGCCTAAGTTTGCGTTTTTTTCCCCTCTATGAGCTCCGGCCTATTGGCTGGGAGACATTTTTTTTATTTGTTTATTTTATGGGCTCCGGGAGCTGTGGAGCTGAGGTCAGATGTGAACTCCGGGATTTATTCGCCGTAGAGTCACACTGGCTTTCATCCAGCACACGGCTTGCCGTACAGAGTGGTCTGGGCCGCTCCGGGTTCACAAGAGTTGCCGTGCATGTGATTTAGTTCACATCCGGGACCTGTGATCGCTGTTAGAGTCAAATCTTTTCTTCCCCTTCCCAGTTGAAGTTGATTGCCGTATTTTCCGGTGTATAGGTCGCAAACTTTTTATTTTTTTCATTTATTATTTTTTTTACTTTCTTTTGTTTATTCATTTTTTTTCCTTTATTTATTTTCTGTTTCACTTAGAGGCTTGTGACCTGTACTCCGGAAAGTGCTGTAAACACGCAAACTAAGGCAACAGGGAAAGATTTTTTATTTTATATATTGTTTCAGTGGGTGTATTTGCCGGCAGTAGGTCAAATTGTGAAGTCTAATAGTGACTACCACTGCTGTGCTCTGGGGTGGCATTTTTATTGGGTGTTTTAGGAGGGTGATTTAAAACAGGCAGTTTCTTGGTTGGCTACTGCAGCTGTCCATGGTCCTGGCTGGAGGTTTGCTCACTTCACCCTTGTACAACACGTGTATAACATTATAATGTCTGACATACCTATACAAACTTGGAAAAATTGTGCCCCTGGCACATTAGGATCTGTATTACATGAGTTGTGGGTTTCATGGTGTCGGAAGGTAGCTGTCAAGAATGTTCTTGATGAGAAAAGACGTTTAGTTTCTTGGGTGAATAACATGTGTCGGTCAGGAATGTTTCCTGGTGTGGATGACCCGTCTCCATCTGCTGTTGGACTGAATAAGCTTCTTGTGCAATCAGAGAGAGCTTTGAGGTTGGCGTTAGATGAGAAGGAAAAATGTTCTGTTCTAGTGCGTAGAAAGAAAAATAAGGACTGGCAGAAGGCGGACGCCTTTAATAGGGACTGCTCATTATTTTTAGATGAAATGTGCAAAATCTTAGGTAGACAGAAACCTAGAAGTGTGCACAAAGCAGTTTCACAGAAACAAGTTGTTGGCTTGCAATCAGATTTATGGCTGTCTGCAGATAAGACTTTGGTGCCTGGTACTGCAGAACTCCCTATTAAAGCCGGTGCTGCCCTCGTAACAGGAACAGAGACATGCCTTGAAACTGGACGGCCTTGTGCTCCCCCTCCGCATCCTCTTTGCCCCGCTCCCCCTCCTCCTCGTCCTCCCCCGTATGCACCTGTGGGATTAACTCCACACAATCAAATGCCATTGTCGGAGCTATCATCCATAAATCTGGCTGAGCTCTCATTGGGATCTGGCTCTGAACACACTAGATCCAGCTCAGACTTGCTTCTCGTTACAGGAGGTATTTTACAGACAAAATCAGCTGAAAATAGGAATGTGGTGCAAGACCATGTGCAAACATTGATGGGTGGTATTCACACCACTCCTGGCTCTGTGGGTGAACAAAGGGGAGGTGATGTGTTCCGTCCACCGTCCTCTGATGCTTCTTTCAGCGTGACATCTTTGGGGGCTTCATATGACTCCGTGCCACTGACCTGTCCTGGTCCAACTGCTTGTCCTGACCTCAGGCCTCCTGCCACAACTTTTGATAAGGTCACTGGCTGGCAGCGAGGAAATTCAGGTCGGTTAAATAGAATTGCTGATAATGTTCACACCTGCCTTGACGCAGCGCCTCCTGCTCAATTCATGTTACCTCTCGTTTCTTCCACCACAGCTGAGGGAGTCCGCAAACAGACTTACACGCCTTTTAGTTTGCAGGATACTGAGTTGATCCGTCAGCGTTTGCCTGATATCCAGAAAGGAGGTTCGGCTTGGATCCGCGCTTTTCTGGAGGCTTGCGCCGGAATTGTGCCATGTCTGGGTGATTGGAGGAGGGTTTTCACAGCATGCACGTCGTTTGGTAGTTTGACTGAAATAGAACAGGCTGCTGGGACTAAATTGGACCCAGACAGTGACACATTGCACGACCACGTTCAAATTTTATGGCCAATTATACGAGAGAAATATCCGACGTCTATGAAATCTTCAGACTTGTGTGAGATTCCTCCGGCTGTTACAGAACGGGGCACGACCTACTTATCTAGAGTAAAACTCTTGTGGGAAAATAGAACTGGAAATGATCCAACGATTGATCCTACGACTCAACTGTTGTTCAGAGGAGCTGTAGAGAGCTCTCTGTCTGATGATGTTAAGAAGAGCTTGGCGTCTGTTG
This sequence comes from Garcialebias charrua, assembly GCA_038048925.1. Lineage (NCBI taxonomy): Eukaryota > Metazoa > Chordata > Actinopteri > Cyprinodontiformes > Rivulidae > Garcialebias > Garcialebias charrua. The sequence goes on along the minus strand of JBBPBX010001844.1, from coordinate 805 downwards.
TTGGCCTGACAAAGATGGATTATGATTTATGGGCAGCCCACATTGTTCATTTTATTGATCAATCTTTTGATAAGAGGGAGTCTGATGACAGGGAATTGAAATCCCTTGAAACTCAATTAGCTAAGGCCCAATTAAAAGACATACGTGACAAACTTAATTTCACAAAGGTGAATGCAATTCAGATGCCCCAGGTTCAGGGTCCTCCTACATCATCTGATAATTCATATCAACAGAGACCTCTGGGCCCATCCACATCCTGGCGCAGGGGTCGTAACAAACGTCCGAGGGGCAACCCTCAACCCACGGACAGGTGCCGCAGGTGTAACGGGGTGGGACATTGGTATTTTCAATGTCCGACCAAACAGGATTTATCGAGACAGGAGGTGACGCCAGCTCGTTATCCACATGACGTATATCCACCACCACCAGATCATACTCCACATGGCCCTATGCCGGGAGCCAATAATCAGGCCCCAGGCCAATATCCTATTCAATAGGGGTGCCCTGGTCCGGCAGTAGGTGGTGTCTTGTATCTAGAACCTTTGGTATCGTTAACCATTAACGGCCGAAATCACATGTGTATGGTTGATACAGGCGCCAGGTATTCGTCAGTTAACACGTCACTCCCACGATCAAAGAATACCGTACCTGTTGTTGGATTCTCGGGCAAGCCAGAGGAGTGGCCGCTATCTTGTTACGTACCATGCGTGTGGAATAATCTGCGCTTTGAACACTCCTTCCTGATTTCTGACACATGTCCAGTGAACTTGATTGGACGAGACATTCTGTGTGATCAGAACGTGAC
>JBBPBX010001843.1:79159-97084 GCA_038048925.1 Garcialebias charrua | reverse complement strand
GAGACCTACCACTGTTGTGTCGTCCGCAAACTTGATGAAGTGGTTGGAGCTGTACGATGGTGTGCAGTCGTGTGTTAGCAGGGTGAATAGAAGGGGGCTCAGCACACATCCTTGTGGGGCCCCTGTGTTCAATGTGATGGTGCTAGATGTGTTACTCCCGATCCGTACTGTCTGTGGTCTCCCGGTCAGGAAGTCTAGCAGCCAGTTACACATTGAGGTGTTCAGCCCCAGACTGTCCAGTTTATGGATGAGCTGTTGGGGGATGATGGTGTTGAATGCCGAGCTGAAGTCGATGAACAACATTCTAACATAAGAGTCCTTCGTGTCCAGATGTGTGAGAGCTGTGTGGAGGGCAGAGGAGATGGCATCGTCGGTTGAGCGATTAGGTCGGTATGCAAATTGGAAGGGATCCAGGGAGGCAGGGAGGACAGATGTGATGCTTTTCATGACTAGCCGTTCAAAGCACTTCATCAGGATGGGGGTGAGTGCTACTGGGCGATAGTCATTGAGGCATGCGGGCGTTGCCTTCTTTGGGACAGGGATGATGGTGGTGGCTTTGAAACAGGTGGGGACGATGGCCTGGCTTAGTGAGATGTTAAAGATGTCCGTGAAGACCGCTGCGAGTTCCCCTGCACAGTCTTTCAGCACACGACCAGGTATGTTGTCAGGACCAGAGGCCTTCCGGGCGTTAATCTTGATGAATGAACGCCTTACGCTGTCTGAGGACAGCGCCAGCACCTGGCCATCAGGAGAGGGGGGGAATTTATGTGCAGGTGTGCTGTTACTTGCCTCAAACCGAGCGAAGAACTCATTCAGTTCATTCAGCGTAGAGGTTGAGCTGTCACAGGTCTGGGGGGGGGTTGTAGTCTGTGATGGTCTGTATTCCCTGCCACAGACTGCGTGTATCCTTGCTGTCCTTGAAACGGTGAGCTATTTTCCTGGAATACTGCTCCTTGGCCTCACTGATGCCCTGGGTCAGGTTCTTTCTGGCTGCCTTCAGGCCCACCTGATCTCCCGCTTTGAAGGCAGCATTCCTGGCTTTCAGGAGTCTGTGAACCTCAGCTGTCAGCCATGGCTTCTGATTAGCCCGAACAGTGATGGTTTTGAGGTTGGTAACATCATCAATGCACTTGGCGATGTATGAACATACAGTGTCTGAGTACTCCTGGAGACATGTGTTGTTGTTTGTGGTAGCAGCTTCTTTGAACATACCCCAATCTGTGGTGTCAAAACAGTCCTGGAGTGCCTCTGAAGACCCCTCTGGCCACACTCGTATCTGCTTGCGGACTGGTTTTGTGACTTTCACCAGCGGCCTGTATGCTGGCTTTAGCATAACACAGATATGGTCAGAAGCACCAATGTGGGGGAGGGGGAGGGCTCTGTAGGCATTTTTCATGGTGGTGTAAACTTGGTCCAGTGTGTTGTTTCCTCTTGTTGCAAAGTTTATGTTTTTGTATGTTTTTGGAAATACACTCTTTAAATCTGCATGGTTGAAATCACCAGCCGTGATGAGAAAAGCATCAGGATGGGCTGTTTGTTGCTCACTGATGTGCAGATATAGTTCATTCAAAGCCTCACTTCTAACTTTGCTGTTGGAGCTTGGAGGGATATATACAGCAACAATCAAAACAGCTGTAAACTCCCTCGGTAAATAGAACGGTCTGCATTTAATAGTCATGAACTCCACTAAATGTGAGCAGTGTTTGTAGACCACAGCAGCATCCAGGCACCATGCTTTGTTGATGTAAACACAGAGCCCCCCTCCCCTTGTCTTACCTCCCTCGGGGGTTCGGTCCGCTCTGTAGCATGTTAGCTCCCCTAGCTGGACAGCATGGTCCGGAACGTTGTTGTTGAGCCACGTTTCCGTGAATACAAACACACAGCAGTCTCTCACAGTCTTTTGTGTCGTTCGTAGCAGGCGTATATAATCCAGTTTATTGTCCAAGGAGCGCACGTTAGCCAAAACCATGGATGGGATCGCCGGTTTGTGTGGGCTAGCTGCTAGCCTAGCTCTGACACCTCCGCGTTTACCCCGCTTCTGTTTTCTGTCACGCCGCTTGTGGCGTTTCCACGGCGGGCGCGAAGAAGGGAGGCTCAGGGCCGGCTTCCGCTTTCTGTCCAGCCGCTTGTGGCGCTTCCACGGCGGCCGCGAAGAAGGGAGGCTCAGGGCCGGCTTCCGCTTACTGTCCAGCCGCTTGTGGCGCTCCCACGGCGGGCGTGATGAATTGAGGCTCGGGGCTGGCTTCCAGAGCAGGCCGCAGTCACGAAACTCGTTTAGCTTCTCTTCCAGCTCACGTAGCTTCTCCTGGAGGTCACTGTTTATTCCCAAATGAGCGGTTTTTCCGACATCAAGCAGGAACTCACGGCTATACTTGCGTTCTTGAACACGTAAACATGACGAAGACGTGCCGGCACATTGCGGCATGCAGGACAAAGAAGACGAAATGAAATGAAATGAAAAAAGAAGACACTATGATTTGATCATAGTGCATTTATTAAGCAAAAGGTAGACTGAGACACACCTTTACTATAATTTTGAGCAAACAAATCATTGTTTTTACGTGTTAATCTTGTTAAATTCTTGTTAAAGTCCTCCTGTGCACGCTCCCGCGGCCGCCATTTGGCAATCAATACATTTTTGGCACAACACCGGCCCACGATTTTCCAGGTTTGGCCCACATTTCCGGGTTGTCAGTATTGAAGCGTAACAAATGCGAATCGTCAGTGGTGATGCATAATAGATGCATTGTATACGGCGAAGCAACATATTTGTGTATTTTTCCACTCTTTTAGATGGACAGAGGCGACTTATAGGGTGGTGCGATGGGTACGGCGGAAAATGCGGTACTCTGAGCACTTACAAAGCAAGCAAGAGCTTTATTTAAAATGCTGGCATGACAGGCAATGTGGGTGATATGCATTCCTTCAAGTAATATAGTTAAAATGTCAAAAATACTTCAAGAGGATTTGATTTAATGGAAGTTTAGATTAATATGCACATTAGTTTGATACATATGTGAATGTTTTTTTAACATACTTCTCACTGTACCTGTACATTTTTGATCCTTTACTTTTGAAACTGTAAGACTAAAAAGGTTTTTTTTTTTGTATCTTTTGTTCATTGTAAATATTGTGGTGTGACTATTCACAGACATAAACTGTAAAATACTAGTCAGTTGTACAGTAGTCTGTTGTGTTATTATAAAATGTAAGCAGTACCTATGAATATAAAATTTAAAAACATTAATACTTAAACACTTAATTCACATACTCTGTACAGATGTGTCATGATGGGCATTGAAATGTTTTGTTTTACATTGAAGGCTGTACAGCTTTTGGCCTTGGCTAGCCAGTCAGAACTTCGCAGTGACTGTAATGTTAACTGCTGTCAATTGTATGTGAGACACTGACCGTTCACAATTACCTTATAAGTCCACTACAAGAAATATATATATTTTAGAAGCTATTGTTTCCTAAGATGTCATTCCTCAGTCTAAAGTAATTCAAAAGGAAATACAGCTCAGTGTTGAAGGGCTTAAAGCAGGTCAAGTGTGTGTGGGTGACATTACATTTAAAAGGCTCCTCTGTCTAGAGATGCACAGTGAGGTTGAGATAAATGCCGAAACGGATAAAAACCTATGGACCTGAAGCCCAACAAAACCAAATCCCAGGAAAATTCTGTCTGAGTTACAAAGTACAAGGTGCCTGAACTAGATATGCATAGATGCAAAAAAACATGCTGCATCAGTGAGGTCAAGTCATGTGGATGGTTTCATTTTTTGTTGCTGTTGTTGTTGTTGAGACGTTTTGTCCTTCATACAAAAAATTTCAACAGTCCAAGGAGCCACAAACAAACTCAGTCCCACAAGCAGCACACTCACAACCAGTTTGCTGGTAATAAGATGGTTTCTGTTCTGGAGTCCGCCCTCTCCCCCGTCGACTCCTCTGAGGCAGCCATAGTCAAAGTGGTTCAAGACATCAAAGTTTTTTACCTGGGTTATTGAGCATGAACTTTGATGTATCAGTGAGCTCCTGCAAAGCAAGAGTGAGTTCAAACTGCACAACAAAGCAAAACCTCAAGAAGCTGTTTTGGTGTGTGATGGGTAAAGATACATATTATTTGATAAGATAGATACTGGTTAATGATCTGTCTTACTGTTTTATCAAATAAGGAGTTGAAGGTAGTTGAGGAACTGTAGTAGAAGAAAAACTGTCATCAGTCCAAAGTTAAAAAGTAATATGTCTGCTGAGAAAGACTACAAAAAGACAAGAGTCCTGTGATGAATAAATTAAAAATAAAATGCATACATTAATAACTACCCGGTAAATAAATTATAACATAGACTGATTATACCTTGTCAGCAACATAGAATGAGATTTTAAAATTCTCAATGACCAAACCACCAGACCATACAGGGCTCAGGTCATGGATAGTCTGATATCATGATAATAATAATAATAATAATGTCACATTTTTGTCATCTGTGTATGTTTCCATACAAGACAAAATTTGACTCTGCATTTAACCCAGTCACCACCAGGTGGGGCAGTGGTCAGCTATAGAAAGCACGCCGGGGAGCATTTGGGATGAGGTGTGCTGCTCAAACACACCACAAGTTATGCCGTGACTGGGGTTCGAACCTGGGTCCTTCGGGTCCCAAGTCGGTTCCCCTGCCACTACACCATCTTGGCCCCTTATAATAAACCACCATAACCTCACTATGGAGGTTTTAAGCATACTCCTAACCATTGCATGCCTACAACATTCCATCCATCCATCCATCCATCCACCCATCCATTATCTTTTCCCCCTTCTTCCTTTTCGGGTCACAGGGGTCACTGGTGCCCATGTCCAGCTATCATTGTGCGAGAGGCGGGGGACACCCTGGACAGGTCTCCAGTCCATTACAGGTCCACATAGAGACAAACAACCATTCACTCTCTCACTCACACCTGGGGACAATGCAGAATTACCAATCAGTCTAACATGCATGTTTTTGGGGAGGAAACTGGAGTGCCCAGGGAAAACCTACGCATTCACAGAGAGAACATGCAAACTCCACCCAGAAAGGGCCCTGGCCAGGGTTTGAACCTGGGCGACCTGCACGCTAAGAGGCAGCAATAAAATTATACTTTGTCAGCAACATAGAAAAATAGGTACAAGGAAATTAAAAGACCCAGGCTAGAGGCTGAGCAACTTGGCAGCAAGTAGACATGGACATGCTTCATCTCAAGGGTAAAAGACTGCTTAGTGGTGTTTGACTTTTACTCAGGTGTTACTGGAATGTGTTACTGTCAAATACATCTTTTCTGCTGGTGGAACACATGTAAAATGGATCTACATGATTGACAGCACACCCCACACAGTAGTGAATGACAATGGGCCATGCTTCAACAGCAGAAAGTGGGAGATATTTGTAATAATATGAGTAATATGACTTCAAGCATGTCACATCAAGTCTTCTGTATGCTCAGTCAAACGGAAAGGCTGAAAAGGATGTCCACATTCCCAAGTGGCTTTGAATAAAGCTGCAGACAGTGAGTCAGATCCTTACCTTGCTATTCTCACTCACTGAGCATCACTGCTCGAATGCAGATTGCCACCTGCTGAGGTGTTGATGAACAGATAGCTTAACTTCATATCAATATGCTTCTTGGAGTAAAGAAAACAGAGACTGGAAAAAATCTACAGACAGTACATGGAGAAAAAAGTTTCCTGTGATATGACAGCCAAGCAGTTTCCACTGATGTTGGGCAATGACTCAGCCAGCACAGTTGTAGAACAAAATATAACGTTCTTCAGAAAATAGCTGGACATTCTTTCACTGTGAGGATGGACAAGAAGGGAATTTTCAGATACAATAGCTCCAGATTTCTGAAAGCACAAAAATGATCAAAGCCCTTTTTCACTGATGGCATTTCTACAATATAAAAGATCTGTCAGGACATAAATGGTCTTTCCAGGGTTTTGACGGGGTCTTCAGGTCAGTGTTTCGAATGCAGTGGGTTCTCCATTACACAAGACAATGTGATAGGTGGGGAGCACAGTGGCACAGTTAGTAGAGTTGCTGCCTCTTAGCGTGCAGGTCGCCCAGGTTCAAACCCTGGCCAGGGCCCTTTCTGGGTGGAGTTTGTATGTTCTCTCTGTGAATGCGTAGGTTTCCCCTGGGCACTCCAGTTTCCTCCCCAAAAACATGCATGTTAGACTGATTGGTAATTCTGCATTGTCCCCAGGTGTGAGTGAGGGAGTGAATGGTTGTTTGTCTCTATGTGGACCTGTAATGGACTGGAGACCTGTCCAGGGTGTCCCCCGCCTCTCGCACAGTGATAGCTGGACATGGGCACCAGTGACCCCTGTGACCCGAAAAGGAAGAAGGGGGAAAAGATAATGGATGGCTGGATGGATGGATGGATGTAGGCATGCAATGGTTATGAGTATGCATAAAACCTCCATAGTGAGGTTATGGTGGTTTACTATCATGATATCAGACTATCCATGACCTGAGCCCTGTATGGTCTGGTATGGTTTGGTCATTGAGAATTTGAAGTAGGACTGGCCGTGAAAGCTTCACGTCAAGTCTACAACCATGAATGTGAAAAGGACATTAAAACAATCTACTGCAAACATTATATCCATCGTTGCATCAAGTTGCAGTTCAAGAGAGTTGAACCTGGGAGGCTGAGGGTGATGAGAGTGTGTTGGAGATCTTTTCAAAAACGTAAAATGGGGGGGGGGGGGGTACATTTATTTGGCGAGTAAACCATGGCAATGTCTTGATTACCTTTGTGTGGTGCGATAGGTTTGTATTGGTTGTTCAACAATGATTTCTTGCATTTTGCTTTGTACGTTGTTTTCCTGGCCAGTATCTGTAATTGCCAGTATGAGCAATGTTGATTCGCAAACAGTGAACAAGGGAAATCTCCTGTGAGGGACTGAGAATAAGGAGCCCTGCATACTCCATCCGAAGTGCTGAAATCAGCTGTCATTGTCACAGTTGCGTGACGAAAATTGTGTAATTTTGTTCTCAGATCAGCTTCGCCTACCCTTCTCAACAGAAGGCTTTGGCCAAACTTTTTCTCACAGGCGTATGTGCTGAGCATTGTGTGATTGGTCAGAAGTTTGTGGGTGTGTTCATGAATGTGGAAATGTGCTCGGACATTCAGCTGTACGACTCCTCAAACACTCTAAATTAGTCAAATGGCCCAAAATTCCTGGATGGAGGTTATGCAGACATTGTGTATGGAGGAGTCTGTCTGATGAAAAGTGTGGTGATTCCTTCATGATATATTTGTGGCCAAACAGCAGGTGCATGGATGGAGTGGAGATTCTGGTGGGGAGAAACCCACATGGTGATGTATACTGCAGTGGGCAGGGTTTACCAGGAGCTCTGCACCTATGTCTCTGGACTATGAAAAGTGTGTGTGAAGATGAACATCCCACAACCACGTGACCACACGTTGACTGTTCGGCTTCTGATGGAGTATGCCGGGACCTTTAGAGAGTTCCCGGTTTGCTGAACACAGGTTGAAGACACTCTTGTGATTACTCCTTTGATTTAATCTGTTTTATTACAGGTATAGCTGGTGTTGTTGGTTTAGTCTTTTGTTCTTGGAAAGTATTTCTGTTATGCTGTTGTTGGATGCAATGTTGTGTGAATGTCTCAATAAAGTTTTTGCCAGTGATGCAAACTGAGCTAATCTGGCTAATGTGACTAATGCTAACACAATATGAGCTCAGGTGTGTGATATTGGCAATGAGAGCTCCAGAGGAAGCCCCGTAGCTGTTCTTGCCGCTGGTCTGATTATATATGTTGGATGTGTCATGCATGTATGTGTATGTGAAAGAAGCTAATTAAAAAGAGTTCATAAATTGTATAATCTTGGCTATGCTTATTTTTGCTGACTGAGCTTAAGAGGCTCGTGGCTTGCTGAATGCGGGATGAAGCCACTATTGTGATTACCATATTTTCCGGTGTATAGGTGGCACCTTTTTATGGTTTTTTCAAGGCCTGCGACCATAGGCGTAATTTACACGGGGGTTAGGGGGGTTTTGACCCCCCCAATAATTTGATCCGGTCATTTCAACCCCCCCAATAAAATGACATCATTTCGTCATTATACATATCTTACATCAATAATTGATTTTCTTTATTCATTCAAATTTTTTAGTAAAATTGCTGCATGTTTTTAACAAACTCCCTGAGGACTGACCCCCTCCCCTGCAAATAATTTGGTATCACCCATCTCACCGGCTACAGGAAGTCACGTGAGTCACGGAGCTGCTCATGAAGTTGCCCAGAAGTTTCTACATGCATGTGTTCGAAAAAGGCCTCCTTTGGTCGGACTGACTCTGTCGCTGCCCGCCCCTTGCTATGGATGTAGCTGCTATTAGCTGTGAGGTTCGCTGTTTTTGTTTGCAAGATACCACTCATAAACCACACCGCGGATTTTTAAATCCAGCTGATTTCACATTTGGTTCAGCTCAGGAGCCCGTCTGCTGTAGTGAGGTAAGAAATATATTTTTTAAGCGTTTATTTAACTAAATTTAAAGAAACAAAGCTCCGGTTTGACCCGCCTGGCGCCTGCATAAAAATCAGCGAACTTTTTTTTAAATCCAGCTGATTTGAACATTTCGTCAAACTCAGGAGTACGTCTACTATCACCCATAAGTCAGCGAAGAAATACTGTATATTTTTAAGCGTTTATTTAGCTAAATTTAAAGAAAGAAAGCGTCCGGTTTGACCCGCCTGGCGCCTGCATAAAAATCAGCGAACTTTTTTTTTTAAATCCAGCCGATTTGAACATTTCGTTAAACTCAAGAACACGTCTTCTATAAAGTCAGCTTAGTAATATATTTTTTCTCGCAAAGAAATAATTGTTTTTACCGTGTTTCTTTGTGAAGTTCTTCGTACTAGCTGGGTCCTGTCGCCGCCATCTTGATCAGGACAAAGCTGACGCGTCGCGTGGAGATGACGCGTATACAGCAAGAGAAATTGAATATGATGTCCCATTAAGTAAAGCAGAAATAAAAATAATTGTTAAAGATAAAATAAATGATATGTGGCAGGAGAGGTGGGATTTAGAGGAAAGAGGAAGACATTTACATAACATACAGAAGGAGGTACTCCTAAGTGACGATAGTAGTTTAATGACTAGGAGAGAGGAAGTATGGATTAAGTTGAGGATTGGGCACACTACATTAAATAGTGGTCTAAAGATAATAGGAAAACATCCATCAGGTGACTGCTCTAATTGTGGGGTACTGGAAGGAGTGGAACATGTGTTGATTTATTGTAAGAAATATAATAAAGAGAGGAAGGCACTGGAAAGGGTAATGGGGAGTTCGGTGACAATGGTTACTTTATTGAAGAAAAATCAGTCACAGGTTATAACTAAAGCATTTGTTAAATATTTGAAAGTTACAAAATTAGCTGAAAGGATTTAATTTTATTTTAATTAAAGCTACAGTATGTAAGATTGTAATGTAGTCTGTAACTTTTCAAACAATATATTTTTAACATATTTCTTCACTCAGTCACTATCTACTGACAAACTGATGTTAGACAAAGTAATCTCTGAAAAAAACTATAGTCCCCTTGCTTCTCTATCAGCATTTATAAAAACACTGAAAACACAGAGTGACCAGGACACTGACAGCCAATAAAAACAGAGTTTGTAACCAGCCAATAAAAACAGAGCTTGAATTTGAATTTTAACAGACCACAAGGGGGCAGTGCCATATATGGCTCTGAGGGGGAGGGATCAGAATGCTTTGCTTGTTGAAATTTTTTCTAAGTGCTGATGTTCTACAGAAACTGCAGACTCCACCTTTAATTTATTAATTAATTTATTTATTTATTTTTTGTTGAAAGTAGACTCTTGAATTACATCTCCGTCCGGTTGATGGCGGTAATACACTGAGTTTGTAAACTGCCAGTAAACACCATCGAAGAAGAAGAAGAGATGACGCGTATTAAACACCGAAGCGTATAGTGTACAATTTTTTCGTGTTTATTGTTAATCACAACCCCCCCAATGTTAGACCTAAAGTTACGCCCCTGCCTGCGACCTATACTCAGGTGCGACCTATTTATGGCTTGTTATCACTTTCGGTGAAACAAATTTTTAAATCCAGCTCATTTCACAATTACGTTCATTTATTAAGGAAAAGTTCAGCTCAGACATATATTTGCTATAATTTTTATCAAACAAATAATTGTTTTTAAGTGTTAATCTTCTTAAAAGCCTTGCTGTGCGCTCCTGTGGCAGACATTTGCAGCAGAGCTAAACGTAGGTGCGACCTATACACCAGTGCGACCTATCTAGGGATTTTTCCAATCTATTGGTGATAATTGGACAATGCGACCTATACACAGGTGCGACCTATACACCAGAAAATACTGTACTCCTATGATTCTATGTATCTATTTTATTACAGATTAAAATAGATTTAAATGTTAAACACCATTCGCACCGAAGGAGGTTCCTCAAACCAACCATATTCAAATGGGTCATGTAGATCATGAAGAGTTTGGTGGGGTCATCATGAGGAAACTTTAAAAGAGTTTGTTGGAGACAACAGGGACTCTGAGGCTGTTGCAGACAATGCACACTCTTTGAATGAAACTTAGTCTGAAAAAGCCTGAAAAAAAGATGTTCTTGTACTATAGTATACAGAATGTTGAGGCTAAACCGTTGCATGTGTTATTATGCATTATCTCAGTTGTATCCTTGAGTGTTTATTACCTCAGTGGAAAAATAAGTCCTGTAAAATTTTCATCTTGCAAGTAATCAGGAATGGATTGGTTTCTCCAATACTGAGTACAAAAGAAGACTGTAGGATTGTGTACTGAAGATTCGAAACAAAAAATTATAAAATATTAAAATATAGCCTAAATCTAAGATTATTATTCTGAAAAGGGATAAGAAGGCCGCGCTAAGAAAAAGTAGCTGCAGCTTTGTGCACTTAGTCCATCTATTGGGCGACTGTGCGTACATGTTCTCACTTCTCACTGTACCTCGGTGCAATGATAAAGCTTATTCTGATTCTGTTTTATTTGCATTTAATATATTTATTTAACAAAATCCCTTTCAGGAAATTGTCTTTTTTATCCATTTGAAATGTGTTGGTTTAATCATGTGTTGTGAATGAATGTGTTGCTTTCCTAAATCTGAATTTGTTTTGCCAGTTTTTGATGCTTTTTTGTAAAGGCATACAACGTTTCTCTTGGTAATCTGGTTGGGTCACATGTTTGAACTTGATATATTTTATAATCAGACCCTTTGAAGAGAAGTACAGGGAAATTTGGTCACATTCAAATGTTAAATTATTCTGATTCAATTAGTAATCAGGCAAATTAGATCAAGTGAAGTCCCTGCCCCAGAGGAGCATGAATTTTCTCTGTATTTAAAAATGTATGTGTTTATCTGTGTTGCCCCATAAAAGATTCAAAGGTCATCTTCATTTTTCTTTAGAATAAAGTACACTAGAACAGGCTGCAGTGAAAAATACACACAAACATAGTGGTTTGTAGCCAACCTTTGATTGCCTTTTTCCTAATATAATTTCTCGAGCTGAGCAACTGTTTCCCTACAGCTACAGCATCAAATATAATCAGCAGCCGTTAGTTTATATAAGATGCCATATATGCACTTGTGACGCTTCTGTGCTTCTCACACAAGGATGTTAGTTTCCTTGAGAGATACTTTTGATGCACTGGGCGATTACCTCATATACTATATATATATTTATAATTTTGTTTTAAAGGAAGGAAAATACTTATCTGATTGGTCATGACTGAAACCAGGCCTGCAGATAATGTGTTACTCTAAATCCAACCTAATTTCCTGCTGCACTGTTTGCCTCTGGCTGCAGATTTACCAAAAATCACTCGCTATCCCACAAGCACTAACTGATTCCCAGCAGAGCCCACAGTCACATACTAAGGAAATATGCTTTCTTCTTTTTTTAAATCATTTATTTTATGACAGCAGCCTTTCTTCACTGGTAAACTGCGCTCAAATGAGGTCATTCTCTCTCTTTTTACTTTTTCTTTCATCATGTCCTGAAGCCTTCCTCTTTCCCAGCTGTTCCCTTTGCTTCTTCTATTCTCCCAATACTTCACTCTGGGTTTATTTCTCTCCATCTGTCTTGCAGTTTTTAATCCTAACACCTTTTGAACTCTTCACCCATTTGTTTTCTCCATCCCTTCCCCCCTTCACCTTCACAGTCCGGTTCAGTGAGGTCACTGAAGGATCTGTGTCCCTTGGCCTCTGTGAGGCAGTGTCCAGAAGGTGTAATTATGATGGATGGGGTAATTTCCAGAGGCGCCTTTAGCCAAGAGGGTTGAGCCCACCATGCTTTCTCTGGGCTTTAATGACTTTTTAATAGAGCTCACCCCAAAACCTACATCACGGCATGCTGGTGAGAGTCACCGACAAATCACTGCTGTTAGAGCAGGCAATGACAAGACATGGGTGGAGTGGTCTCTTTGAAAGCAGCTACCCATTTACATTTGTAGGTAACAGAAGCTCTTCATGGATTACCATTTGCTCTGTGTTGTTACAGAATAGTTTAACCATAGGAGTTTTAAATGTCACAGTAGAAGGGGAAAAAAATGCAGACTTGTTTTAGGTTTGTTTATAGAATCCAGGAATGAATGGGAATCCAGACTTTGTAACAAAACAACACTAGGCTACACATGGCTAACACTCTGTCCAGTTTTATGACTTTCTTTTTTGATTAATCTTATATTTAGGGTTGGTGCAGGTTTATCAAGTTTTGTGCCGCTGTAGGCTTAGACTGCTGGTTTTGCCCTTGCAGTAATTGCTTATCTGTGTTTTTTAGTTTATCCTTCTCAGAGAAACTACATCTGGACCAATCTTTCTGGGTTTGTTTTTGTCTCTTTTCTGTCCTATCAACCATCAACCAATGAAAGCAGTCAGCCACTTTGTCCTGTGCCTGGTTCTGCTGGACATTTCTCTGTGTTAATTGGAAGCTGTGGTAGGGCAGCCGACTTGGGACCAGAAAATTGCAGGTTTGATTCCCTGACATTCCCTCATGTTGTGGTGTCCTAGAGCAAGATACTGTACCTAATCCCCGCACCGCAGGTGCCTAAAGAGCTGCCTGCTGCTCCACATGGGAGTATTTCACATGTGACGGGTCAAACGCAGAGCACAGGTTTCATCAATGTAAGGGAAGATGGATTGATGACAATGCAGCGCACAGTTCCATTACTTTTTACATTTCTTAATTTTAATGTATTGCATTTAATAAGAATAAATTGACTGCAATAGAATTTAAATTTAGATCTTAATTACATTTATACTGTAATTTGAACTTTTTCTTTTCTTTTGTCCATTGTCCTATGGATTCTGTTTGGAATTAAATAACTTCTTTCAGAAAATACTCTTGTTAAAAGTATTGTAAATTGGGTGTAGTGTAAAAAAAAAAAAATAACCACACAAAAAAGGTTCATAGGACCAAGCTGGGCCTGGTGCAAACAGATAATGACTTCATGCCAGATGAAGTATGTCACTCAGCTTGTCATTTGAAATGGCTAATTCCAGGTATTGCTCCCATGGGCCTTTAAAGCATGGGTAATGGTTTTTAGGGAGACACAGAGCCAGAAGCAGAGGCTGTGAAAGTGACCTCTACAGTTTACAGAGAAAAGACCTCAGATGTAATAATGTGAGACCACTGAACTGACTGAGTCCAAATAGAGCTTTGAAAACAAAGGGAGTGTTTGATAGCAGGCAGAGTTCTGGTCATACAATCATTTTCCAGTTTACATTTGTTTCACTGCAGCCTTGCGTTTAAATAAAAATGTGAGTTTGGGTTATGTGCAGTTATATTTCTGCAGAGGTGGTAGTTAGGCTAAAGAGATGAGTTGACACAGACTTCAGAGACCCATGAGAACTAATGTGTGGAGAAACTGCAGTCATGACTTGTCCTAAAAACAATTTCTAATTGAACATTATGAAGAGACGGTTTGACACTTTGCCTTTTTAGTTTTGGGGACCACAGCATATTTACGGTATACAGTATTGGCGTTCCAGTCATTGTGCAAGTTGGTGTTGGGGAAGTTGACTTTTTCACCGAAGGACAGTCCCATCCAACACAGAAATGAGCTCTGAGCTGAAGTTTTACAAATATTTCTTTTTTTGTTTTGTTTGTTTGTTTTATCATAATGCCTGCCATGTCTACTACAGGAAATCTCTCGATAAATTATATTCAGTTCCCTATAAACACAATAAACTCAGTAATACAATGATACAAAGTTGTCTAGAGCAAAATTGTCAACAAAACACACTTTGACACACAAGAACGGACCTACCAAGCAAAATGTATCGTCAAAATGACAAACAAGGAAAACTCAGTACCAAACAATATTTAGAGTAGATCTGTTCCTCACTGTTCTAAATGGTAAAGGACACAGTTTATATCGACTATAAAAACATTCACCATAAGACATAATCTAAATCATTAACTCTAAAATAAAAACTGAACTGTGTATTGATCTGAATATTTAGTCACTGTGTATGTTGTGTCTGCTTAACTTGTGGTGAAACATTTAAATTGTAAAAGAAGACCCTTCCATATTCAACTAGTTAAAATAAAGTTTCAATCTATTAAATGGACTGTACTTATGTAGCACCTTTCTATCCTATCAAGATACTCAAAGCACTTTACACTACAATGATAAATATACCACCAACAACTTCTATTTAGACAGTGAAAACCTTCTCACTCAGCACAGACAGTGAGAGCTGTTCTGTCTAAGATTGCTTTTTTCATCCAATCACTGCATAATCTGACTTATCTCTCTAGGTTTTTTATGACTCATGTTCAGTCCAACGTTGTTTTTGGACTCTGCTGTAAAGACAGAGACTTGTCAGATTCTCTTGAGTGTGTAGAACAATTTCTTCATACCATTTTAGGTGCCGTCACCGCCAGTCAATGCTGACTGAGATGGCCTTGTGCTGCTTCATCGTCATCTTTTGACGAGTCTTCCACCTAACTGGCAATTCTGCATGGTGCTGAAATGGTGCATTTGGTGTTCTTTGTTCGTCCAAACAGTAGTCTTTATTTTCAAAGAGTACGTACTGTAAAATTGCCACCACTATTTTTAACATACGCCTACAGGTCATTCCTTTCATTTTAACATCTCTGCCTGCCCTTTGAATGAGAACAGGGAACTGAAATGCAGAGTAACAATAGTTGAATTAAATTAGCCTGTTCTCTTATGGGTTTTGGATTGAACTGTAACATTTACAGATGATTACTAAGTACTGTACTAATTTATTTTATTTATTCAGTACAATTTCATTATTACTACGGTATACATTTCACAAATATGGTAGTGAATTAGTAAAGGCAAAAACCACTCACACTGTTCCTAAAATAAACTGATCCCATTGGCTGATGAAGTCCCTATATATACTGTACTCCAAAATGTCAGTGCCTCAGTCAAGCCTTGGGCAAAGTAAATATTAATTATTTAAATATATCCTCTTCTTCTTCTTCTTCTGGATTTTCCCTCTTCAGGGGTCTCCACAGTTCCTTCTCCATCTCACTTTGTCCTCTGCATCCTCTGTCCTCACTCCAACTACCTCCATGTCCTCTCTAACTGCATCCACATATCTCCTTGTTGGCCTTCCTCTTTGTCTTTTTCCTGGCAGCCAAATTTCTAATATTCTTCTTCCAATATACCCACTGTCCCTCTTCTGGACATGTCCAAACCATCTCAGTCTGGCTTCTATAACTTTTATCTCCCAGTTGTTCAACCTGTGCTGTACTTATGACGATCTAATTCCTAAACTTATCCATTCTTGTCACTCCTCAGGAGAACCTCATCATCTTCATTTCTGCTACTTCCAGTTATTTCTTCTATCTTTTTCTCTGTGTCACTGTCTCCAGACCATAAAACATAGATGGTCTCACAACTGTCTTGTAAACTTTTTCTTTGACCTTTGCTGACACCTTTTTGTCACAAATCACTCCTGAAACTTTTCTCCATCCACTCCATCCTGCCTGGACTCTCTTTTTCACCTCTTTACCACATTTCCCATTTTCCTGGACAGTGGACCCCAAGTACTTGAAGTCCTGCACCTTTGTGACCTCTGCTCCTTGTAGCCTCACTGTTCCACTGGCCTCCCTCTCATTCACACACATGTACTCTGTCTTACTACGGCTGACTTTCATTCCTCTTCTTTCAAGTGAATACCTCCACCTCTCCAAGTTCTCTTCCACTTGTTCCCTGTTCTCACCACATATCACAATGTCATCTGCAAACATCATAGTCCATGGGGATTCCTGCCTGACCTCATCTGTTAGTCGGTCCATCACCAGAGCAAACAAGAAGGGGCTCAGAGCCGATCCTTGATGCAATCCCACCTCCACCTTGAAGCTATCTGTCACTCCTACAGCACATCTCACCACTGTCCTGCTGTCTTCATACATGTCCTGTACCAGTCTAACATACTTATCTGCCATTCCAGTTTTCCTCATACAATACCACACCTCCTCCTTTGGCACCGTCATACTGTATGCTTTTTCTAAATCCACAAAGACACAAAGAAGTTCTTTCTGACCCTCCCTGTACTTCTCTATTAGCATCTTAAAAGCAAAGATGGTATCTGTGGTGCCATTTCTCAAGAAGAAACCATACTGCTGCTCACAAATAGTCATCTTTCATCTTAGTCTAGCTTTTTTAATTAACCTTTATTGGTGGGGATGGTGGCACAGAGGTTAAGAAGGTGAGCTTGTGATAGAAAGATCGTCGGTTCAAGCCCCGGTACCGACAACATCAGAAATGTGGGTGGGATAAGTTGATCCTAAAAAATCTGCAGGTCCAGATGAACTTCCACCTTATTTCTTAAGGCTGGCTGCTCATATCATCACAGTCCCTGTGACCCACATCTTTAATCTGTCCATAAGCCAAAACACCATTCCGGATGCTTGGAAAACAGCCTTTGTTCTTCCTTTGCTGAAGGGAGGTGACCCCACCTCACTGAACAATTATCGACCGATCTCTAAACTCTGCATCTTAGCCAAGGTTCAAGAAAAACTGATAAACTCTCAGATCAAAAATTATCTGGACTCATTTAACATCTTACCTCTCCATCAATCTGGTTTCAGGAAAAAACACAGCACAACAACTGCTTCTCTGAAGGTTCTGAATGATGTTGTTGAAGCATTGGATGCTAAGGACTATTGTGCTGCACTTTTCTTAGACCTGTCTAAAGCTTTTGACACTGTGGATCATAACATCCTGTGTCATAAGCTCTCAGAAATCGGTTTCTCTGATCACACCATCGGTTGGTTTTCTAACTATCTTTCCAATCGGAGGCAATGTGTTCAACATAACGGTGCTTCTTCCAGCTATTTAACAGTTAAAAATGGTGTACCACAAGGCTCAGTTTTAGGACCAACTCTCTTTACAATCTACATAGCTAATGTAGGTCACTGCATCCCTGATGCATCCTTACATTTCTATGCTGATGATACAGTTGTTTATTGCCGAGCTAAAACAGTAGCTAAGGCTTTCCAGTTACTACAATCCGCTTTTGACATCATCCAGTCAGATTTGTTCCGTCTCAAACTTGTCCTAAATGCTGATAAAACAAAAGGGATGTTTTTTTCAAATAGGAAGGCGGTTCCAGCAGATCCTCCTCTGATTTTATCTTCAAATGGTGTCCCTATTGAGTTTGTTGATTCCTATAAATATCTGGGTATCCTGATCGATTCACATCTCTCTTTTAAACTCCACGTGGAAAACCTAGTGAAGAAACTGAAAGTTAAACTGGGTTTCTTTTTCAGAAACAGATCATGTCTAACACTGAATGTTAGGAAACGCCTTGTATCTGTGACTTTCCTTCCCTCCATTGATTACGGTGACATTCTCTACATGAATGCTCCTACAA
>JBBPBX010001843.1:62434-75063 GCA_038048925.1 Garcialebias charrua | reverse complement strand
AAGTGGTATGGTAGAATATAATAAATGTGTTAGTAATACATGTACTGGTACTGAGAAAACAACATTATTATTTGACCAATGCATTTCTAATTGTGGTTTTTGTCAGGATATGTCAGTGTGAAGGTGACGCCTTAAACATGACAATCAAGAAAACCAACTTTATGATGATTTTGAATCTACCAGGGAAGAAATGCAGAAAGTCAAATATAATTCAGTTAAATGTACAGGTAATACTGAGAAGTGCCAAACACTAGGAGAGCCAACATGACAAATTTGTGCAGGATTGTCTCATTTGTCCTAAACGTCCAGATGTGTTTGTGGAGATGGTCCGATTAAAAAGTAGATCGCGAACAAAACCGATCAAAAGTGAACCCTACAAATCTGTCATCAAAGTACATGCTCAATAACATATAAATCTGAGTTACTGTTGAGAACGTCCCTTTTGTTGTGATTTACTGAATCAGGCAAGAGCAGCAAAAATGCCCTTGTAAAAATCAGGAAAATCTATCTCTCTGTAACTTGTTTAATGTACGGTGTTGTGCTTTTTTCACATAAATTATCTAAATTACAATTTCTATCATTTTCTCTCATGATCAAAAACAAGACAATTATACCATCTGGATGTGTAAAAAATAATAGTAATAATGACACAAGCTATATATTCTGCCTTTAGTGCACACAATTTCAGAACCTGGGCTGCTCAAATTGCCAAGGAATAAAAGATGAAAAATGAAATTAATTTTGAGCAAAACAATGTTGAGATGCAGAAAAGCAGATGTAAGTGGGTTGCACAAACACTCATAGGTGCAGTTATGCTTATTGATAGGACTGAGGTGCAAAGTTACAGTTTTATAGCCGTGTTTGAAGGAATGTGTGCACAGTAACTGGAGTTAAATGTTGTCAGTGCTTTTTATGAATAGCTGCTGTAGAGGCAGGGAAAAAAATAAATAACTTGATTTAATTTTAAGAAAATCTGCAATGGCTGATATTCTACAGCAAGTGCAAAAAGTTTTAGAGTGGAAGAAACATGACTTCAAATTACATGACAAAATATCCAAAAATAAAGGGAACCTGGAGATAAATATATTGTGGTGAGTAGAAGACAGATTTAAAAATTTAGATTTATTCTTCTTTCTGCTACCTTTCTTTTTTTTAATATTTTGTACATTATCATTTATGGGATTGTCTTGTACAGTATTGGGTTTCTTTTGTAAAAAAAAAAATGAACAAAATTAATAAACATAAACATTTAATAAACATAAAAATAATAAGCTAAATCCAGGTATGTAAGAAAAGCAGAAACAAAAAAAGCAAAATGGGGAGACTGCTTAAAAGCACAGCTAAAATGCACCAAACAGTCCTCAACAAAACGCTAATGCTGATATTAAAAAATACATAACAGAAAAACCCATCATTATTTGAAACACACGATACAAAACCTATTTAAAATGTGAACTGCTTCCTCCAGGTGGGGGTAAGTCAATAAATCAATGCCTCTAGCAGAGGAGTTCAGCTGTCTTAGTGTTTTGTTCATCAGAGATGACAGCAGCCAGGAACAGGCAAAATATGGACTGACAGATCAGGGCATTGTTTGCAATAATGAGGCAGTTGCTTTGGTTTGTTGTGGTAAAGTGGGCCTTGAACTGAAGGATAAAGCTTCCAGTTTATTGGTGCATCTATAGTCACAATATTTGGATCATGACAAAAGATCTCAAATACAAGCAGCTGAAAAGAACTTCTCTAAGGTGACATGCTTTAGGCAACTGCAGTCGCAGATACCTCCCTCTGAACGTTTTGTGGGTACTGTACTTTCTGGCTTAAAAGTCGCATCGCCCTATGCGTCGCATTAGTCCAATTATGTCCAATGAAGTGGAAAAATCCATAAACGTGTCGCACCGCCGTATACGTCGCATCTATTATGCGTCACCGCTGACGCGTCGCGTATGTTACGCGTCAGCGGTGACAACCCAGAAATGGCCACAGGAGTGTGCACGGTAGGACTTTAACCAGATTAACACAAAAGCAATTATTTGTTTGCTGAAAATTATAGCAAAGATGTGTCTGAGCTGAACTTTTCCTTAATAAATGCACGTAATGGTCAAATCAGCTGAATTTAATAAAATAGTTTTGCTACGTCGGTGATGCTTAGCGGGCACACGCAGCGAGCGGATACGTTTCATTTCTTTAAAATTTAACAAGATAAACACCTTAAAATATATATGTTTGCTGACATTATAGCAAAAGTATTTCTGAGCTGAACTTTTCCTTTAAAAATTAACGTAATGTTCAAATCAGCTGGATTTAAATTGTTTCGCTTTGACGGACTTCCAAATGTGTGTGTGCGCTGCGAAAATAAATTTTAAATAAATCGAATTTTAACTCAAACATCTCCTAAAGCTAATCAGTTGTAAATGTCCATCCAGTGATTACTTTCTGTAAGTTTCCTCAAAATCTGTCCGGTGGTTCTTGACCTATTTTGCTAACAGTCAAACACTGAGGTAACAGTAGTTCAGACCTCCAGAGAGCAGGAGGCTGTGCTGCGACAGAGTGAGTCAGAGCAGAGGAGGCTGCGGTCGGACACATGAGCTGGGAACGGTCGGTGGACCCTAGCAGCCGAAAGTGGTACAGCTCCATTTTTTTCGTCAGAATGAATGGAAACGGTCATATCTCAGCCAAAAATTGGTCTAAAAATATGGGGAAAAATCCCTAAATATGTCGCTTTGCCGTATAAGTCGCAGGACATGAAAATTAGTTTAAAAAAACTGTGACTTATAGGCCGGAAAATATGGTATGTCCCACTGGGAGGATATATCAGACCCAAAAGTTGCAGAAGGAATTATTTTTATTTTTTTATTTTTTTTATTTTTTATTAAAGTTTTATTCATTTTACATATTTAAGAAAAACAACATAAAAGATAATGGAAAAAAACCATTTCATAAATATGAGGAAAAAAATCAAAATACATAAAATGAAAGGTGGCAGAAAGAAGAAAATTTTCTTATTTTGTCTGCCCCTTTTTTACCAAAAAAAAACAAAACAAACAATTTACAAACAATCAATTCAAACAATTAACTACCAAAAACAACAGATCAATTTAGTAACATTTCACACTCAATAATCAACAAATAGATTAGGATGCATTACTTGAAGCTTTAGTATTTTGCTAGCAGTTTAGACTTGACAATTTTTTTGAATTTCATCACAGAGTTTACATCTTTAACATCTTTTTCCAAAACATTCCACAATTCCACTCCCTTATTCGAAATAAAACGTCCCTTCAAACTAGTCCTATATCTAGGTTTAACAAATATTTCAGTTCCTTTTAAACTGTAACGGCTTTCTCTCTTTATGAAAAACATTTGAACATTTGTAGGTAGCACATTCTTATGAGCCTTATGCATTACTAACAAAATATTGTAATCTACCAATTCATGAAATTTCAATAATTTGAGTTGTTTAAATAATACATTTGATGGATGACGATAAGGCTTTCTAGCAATAATTCTGCTCTTTTCTGCAAAATAAAAATAGAATTTGTTATAGTTGTACAGGCTTTACCCCAAACCTCCACACAATAAATTAAATGTGGAACAAAAATTGAGTTATATAGCAAATAGAGAGCCCTATCATTTAACAAGTCCTTTAGTTTATACAATACGCCAATAGATTTAGATAACTTAGTTTTAACAAAATTTACATGCTGTTTCCACGACAATCTCTCATCAACAATTACACCCAAAAACTTCACCTCATCCACTCTACTTAGTTCAACACCATCAATTTTGATAGAAAATGTATCTATTTTATTTTTGCTAAATAACATATAGTTAGTCTTATCTAAATTTAATGATAACTTATTTAAACTAAACCAAGTTTGTAATATTGAGATCTCCTCTTTTAACAACTCAAACATTTGTTTCAAATCATAACCAAAATAAAAGAAGGTGGTATCATCAGCAAAAAGAACACACCTTAGAATACCAGACACTTTTACCAAATCATTTATATACAAAATAAAAAGTTTAGGTCCCAGTATAGAACACTGAGGGACTCCACATGTGATTCTGTTGAGTTTTGATCTGGTGCTGGTGAAGATTCTCAGTCGTCCAGGACATGATAAAATCAAAAAAGGCGTTCAATACAGGATCAACTGGACTTTATTTGTTGCAGAAAACGTTTCGACTTCTGTGCAACAAATAAAGTCCAGTTGATCCTGTATTGAACGCCTTTTTTGATTTTGATCTGGTATTGGCTATCTGTACAAATTGACTTCTGTCCTCCAAATAGCTAGATACCCATTTCAAGGTCTGTCCTCTAATACCATATTTATTTAACTTCTCGAGGAGAATAGTGTGATCAAATGTATCAAAAGCTTTCTTTAGATCAACAAATAAACCCACACAATGTTTCTTTTGATCAACAGCAGTGGAAATTTGTTCTGTCAATTCCATAAGAGCCATAGAAGTAGAGTTTTTAGATCTAAAACCATATTGGCTGTTAGTTAAAATGTTATAGTCATCAAGAAATTTGTCTAATCTAATCACAAATAATTTCTCAAGAATTTTAGAAAATTGTGGTAATAAGTAAATTGGTCTATAATTATTGAATATAGACTTATCACCATTCTTGAAAATAGGGACAACCTTTGCTACCTTCATATTATCTGGAAAAATACCACTTGAAAAAGACTACATATGTACGTGAACAGTTCAATGACATAAGACATTATACGTCATTATATTATTATTTATTATATTTTATACGTCTACCTTATAATGTTTTGCTAGTTTTTTGATACTTTGTTAAAAAAAAAAAATTTCTATTGTTTATTGTTTAAGGAAATTCTACCATTGCTGTTCATTGTTCTTTAGTTTTAGCAGGTCGCTTTCGTAAATGAGCCCATGAGGTTCAAAAGATTTACCTGACTAAATAAAGGTTGAATGAATTATGACTTTTACAACCAACATGTCCATATCATACCAATCCTTAGATCTTTTATCAGAATTTTTTTTTGTGACCATCATTATTTCATCCTTATCAGTTTCATATAGAAACATAGTATTTTTATGATCATTAAGTAAGTAGCTCACGTTTTTATCAACTTTTGGTATCGTTTTTGCCAGGTTTGATCCCACATTTACAAAATAGTCATTAAATTCATTTACAATTTCATTGTTATCATATATTTCATTACCACTTTTCACAAAACAGCGTGATAAACTAGTTCCTTTCTTGTGTTTATTCAGAACATTATTTATAACTCGCCATGTTGATTTTATTTCACCATTTGTTTTGTTTAGTTGTTCACTGTAATATTCCCTCTTTTGTTTCCTTATGATTCCCACCAGTTTGTTTTTGTACTTTTTGTATTTGTTTTCAGCCTCAGGAGTTCTATGCTTCAAAAAACAAGAGTACAAATAATTCTTTTTTTTGCAAGCGTTTCTCAGTCCTGTTGTCATCCATGGATGATCAACAGTACCTTTTTTTACATAATTTTTTTGAACACAATTTTTCTTATACAACACATTTAAAATGTTCATAAACTCATCATATGCTTTGTTCACATCTTCAACATAGACATCGCTCCAATTTTGTTTTGTTAAATCCTTTTTTAGTCTATTTAATGCTTTAATTGATGTATTTATTATTGTTTTCTTCTCTGCAGTTTTATTTGAAATTATAACCTCTTTATTGTAAATTGTAAAAACTGGTAAATGATCACTTAGATCAGTCATCAAAATACCACTTAGTATATTTGCATCAGTTATATTAGTAAATACATTATCAATTATTGTAGAACTGTGTGTAGTTATTCGTGTTGGATTTGTTATTGATGGAAATAAATTTATACTATACATTGAATTTATGAATGTACTTATGTTATTTGAATCGGTCTTATTACCCAGATCAATATTGAAGTCACAACACAAAAAAACTCCTTTATTTCTGCTCTTTACTAGTGACTCCATAATTTTTTCCATAAACAAGTCTATATTGGATCCTGGTGATCGGTAAACACAACTTATTATAATGTTTTTGTCATTCTCATTTATTATTTCTATTGATATCATTTCCATGATGTTATCTACAGTCATCGACATTTCACTAATGAATTTACATTTTATTTCATTTTTAATAAATAAAGCAACTCCTCCACCTCTTTTTGTTTTTCTGTTCATATGGTATAATTCATAACCTTCGATGTATGCATTATCTATATTAACGTCATTTAACCATGTTTCTGATAAAGCTATAACTGTAAAAGTTTTATTTAATTTATTTAGGTAATCTGTTAATTTGGATATATTTGCATTGATACTTCTGCAATTCAAAAGAATAATAGAAAGATTTCCATTTGTCGTGTTTATATCATTAAATTGATTTTCATTATAGTATTTACTATCTTTTATAGCTGGAAAAAAATTTTGTCGGTCACCTCTTCAACACTATAGATTTTTGTTTCTGAGTCATCGTACATCATATTGATTCAGTGTGTTTGTTCATCAGACCGATTTTTTATGGATGTTTGTGAGAAATATTTGTTTGTCTTCTCCTATGTTCATCTAAAATTATCCAAGTCCTTCAAGTCTCGTATTACTGTAGGTTGTGATGTTTCCTTTACTTTGATCCAGATTTTTCCATTTCTCGTCCATGTTGACACAATTTTTTTTGCTTTTTTTAATAATCGTGCTTCACGTGCAATGACTCCATTTCGCTTTGTTAGATGTTCATTTATGAAAACTCTTGTTCCCTGTAATTTTTTTGCTTGCATGATCACTTTATTTCTTGCTTTTCTGCTGATGAACTTCACCACAACCACCGGTTTGAAATTGTCAGTCTTGCTGGGCAGGGTGTGGCATATAGATATGTCCTCATGATGAATTTCAATGTCCCTGTCCTGCAAGAAATTTACAACCTGATCTTCTAATGACGTCAGTTCCTGTGGTGTTGAGTCCTCAGTTATTCCTTCATTTGTGACAACTTTCGTGTATTTCCGATTTTTTATTTCCAGACCAGTTATCACAAGATTGTCCAGTCTAGCATCTTGTTCAAGAAAATCCACTTTTTGTTCAAGTTCAGCTATTTTTTTGTCTTTATAATTAGATTCCATTTTTAATTGCTTGATCTCCTCAAACAGCTTCATCAAGAGTTATTGTTGTGTTGTCACCTTTGTTAGTTCTGAACTCATGAAGTCAAGGGATCGTTTTATCTCATCCAAATCATCCGGGCTTTGATCATGCATGTCATGTTTTTTTGCTCTTGATTTTCCTGCCATTTTCTTTGTTGCTATTTAATTTTTTTTAATCCAAGTGACGAGGTGGCAGCACTACGCTTCCGTAGCACAATGACAGTATTCTTTTCAAAAAGTAAATGGATTCATCCAGCCCAGCTCCAAACAGGAGGAGAATAAATGAAAAAGTACTCAACAGCTGTTCTGATCCAGACTTCCTCCTTGACGAGCTCTGGGTTTCTCAGCACCCCGTATCAGCGAACATGCACGCCCGCAGCCGCGCAGACAGCTGTCCCGCTGTCCAGCCGCAAACCGAGACTCGGCCACGACGTTCACCAACCCCTCGCACGGCAGTCGCCAAACACAGCCTTCGCTTCGTCCACAGATACGATGACGCACAGCACCAGATCCCGCTGCTTCACAGCAGGAAGACAGCCATCCAAATTATATTGTATACAGTATCCTCTGTGACCTGGAAAAGTCACTACTGCCCAGGTGGAGCTGGAAAGGGTTCCTGGGTGGAAGGATGCCTGGATTTTCCACCTTAACCTGACTATGGATAAGAGGAAGATTATGTATGTATATACGTATGTATGTACATATGTATGTATGTATGTATGTACGTACGTACGTACGTATGTATGTATGTATGTACAGTATTTTCTGGTGTATAGGTCGCACCTGTGTATAGGTCGCATTGTCCAATTATCACCAATAGATTGGAAAAATCCCTAGATAGGTTGCACTGGTGTATAGGTCGCACCTACGTTTAGCTCTGCTGCAAATGTCTGCCACAGGAGCGCACAGCAAGGCTTTTAAGAAGATTAACACTTAAAAACAATTATTTGTTTGATAAAAATTATAGCAAATATATGTCTGAGCTGAACTTTTCCTTAATAAATGAACGTAATTGTGAAATGAGCTGGATTTAAAAATTTGTTTCACCGAAAGTGATAACAAGCCATATATAGGTCGCACCTGAGTATAGGTCGCAGGCCTTGAAAAAACATAAAAAGGTGCGACCTATACACCGGAAAATACGGTATGTATGTATGTATGTATGTATGTATGTATGTATGTATGTTGTATGTATGTATGTACGTACGTACGTATGTATGTATGTATGTATGTACTGTATGTATGTATGTATGTATGTATGTATGTATGTATGTATGTATGTATGTATGTATGTATGTATGTATGTACGAACATACGGACGGACGGACAAAAACCTATGAAAGAAAGAGAAAACTGAAAGTAATGCACCATAACTCATGTTCCCTGAAGGAAAGGAACGAGGTGCAACACATTGACTATGGGAATTGCGTCGCCGCGCGGTTCACCTGAAGTAATACATTCACGCCTTTATGGCAGGTGGGCGTCAGCATCCCCACAGAGGCCCCGCCCTCTTGGTATAAAGAAGCGTGCACCCATCTAACTTTCTCCAAGTGCACTTCACTGAGCTTGGGCATTGAAAGGGCAAAAATGTTACACCTCGTTCCCTTCCTTCAGGGAACATGAGTTATGGTGCATAACTTTCAGTTCCCTTATCAGTCAGTGCACTCAGTGCAACACATTGACTATGGGAACGTAATTCATTCACGCCCTTGAAAATGCTCTGGAAAAATGCATGCTTGTGAGAACTTCTGCCTTTATACTTTAGGTGTTTTGGCTGTTCTCTACTATGTGTTAGAGAGGACAGCTTGAGTGACATCACATGCAGTGACATCCAAACTGTAGTGTTTTGCAAACGTGTTTGTGGAACTCCAGTTGGCAGCAGCACAGATGTCTGCCACTGGTACACCCTTAAACAGAGCCCATGAGGCAGCTAGGCCTCGAGTGGAATGGGCGTGTACCCCAGAGGGTACCTGTTGACCTTTGCTGCTGTACGCCCTTTTTATGGCCTCAGTCGCCCAGTGTGAGAGGTGCTGCTTTGAAAGGGCTCTGCCAGCAGCAGGATTGGAAAAACACACAAACAGTTGGTTTGTTTTACTCCAACTGACAGTTCTGTTGATGTAAACACTCAGGGCCCTGACAAGGCAGAGTGCATTCAACCTCCTCTGTTCCTCAGTGAGGACAAGGTGGGGAGGAAATGCTGAGAGTTCAAAGTCCAGACCTGGGATTTAGAGTTGGAACCTTTGGGACGTATGCGGGGTTAGGACGCAAGGTGACCTTTGACCCGTCTGGGGCAAACCTGGTACACATTGGGTGCACAGATAAAGCGTGGAGGTCCCCCACACTTTTAGTTGAGCAAAGAGCTAAGAGCAATGCAGTTTTATAAGATAACAAATCTATCTTAATGCTGCTGAGAGGTTCAAACGGAGGCCCACACAAAGCATCCAGGACTAACTGTAGGTCCCAGTCTGGGGCCAGGGTCCTGCTAGGAGGCCTTTTCCTCAGTACGCCCTTCATGAAACGTATCATGAGAGGGTGGGCACCGGGTGATTTACCTCTCCAGCCTTCGTGGCACACCGAGATGGCTGACAAAAACATCTTAAAGGAGCGGCCTTTTTCCAACAGGTCTTGTAAAAAAGTGAGGAGCTGGACCAGGTCACAGGAATATGAGATAATATTCCTCTCTAGACACCAGGCCTCAAAAACATGCCATTTGCGAGCGTAGAGGGTCTGCGTTGACTGGGCTCTCGCTCCCTGTATTGTATTTATGACATTACCGGGGAGGCCGAAGGCCATCAGTCGGTTCATCTCAGTAGCCAGGCTGAGAGTTGCCACAGTTCTGGACGTAGGTGAAGGAGCTACCCGTGGGCCTGAGTCAGCAGGTCCCTGTGTGGGGGGGCAGCTGCCATAGTGTCCCTGACAACAGTGAGATCATTTCTGGGAACCACGGTTTCTGTGGCCATCTGGGGTCTATGAGTATCAGGGAAAGAGCTCCCCTGCGTACACGTTCCAGCATTGCCTGAATCAGAGGGACGGGGGGAATGCGTAATATAGTACCCCTGCTGGCCAGCTGTGTGCCAGAGCGTCTGTTCCCATCGGAGCATCTGTTTCCTTTAATGAGAAGTACAGGACGCAGTGCGTACTGATTTTGCAGGCGAACAAATCGATGGATACCCGCCCGTATCGACCTCTCAGACGTGGATGGCGACGTGGTTGGGGACTAGGACTGGGCAGAGAGAAAAGAGCAGAACGTGAGGGTGAAGATGAACGGGCTGGATCTGGGTCTATGGGTTCGGAACAGGTTGGGTCCTTGTACTATGTGGTTGGCACAGAGACTGCAGGAGACGGGGAAACTACAGAAACTGCAACAGGCATGGGAGCAGCCGCAGGGGTTGCAGCTGCAAGGATCCCAGGTGTCATGTACAGAGAGTCTGGTTCTATTTTGACAGCAGGGAGATGTGTGGGTGGAGGACTAGGACTGAAAGCGCCGGATTGGACGAGTGGCTCCAACCAACTTTTTTCTGCCAGTACCTCGTCTAAGAAATCCTCCATCCCAGGGGCATCAAACAGTCCAGGTAAACAGATAAACTCATTGAGCATATTTTTTGTGGCCACCCACCTTTCCCACAGGTTGCAGGAGGTGGCCGTGTCCACAAACCTCCGTGTAATGTCACAGAGCAGTTGAAGATCCTCCTCAGACTACCGGGACAAAAAAATACTTGTCTGCTGGGTTCTTATTTGGTCATGTCATACTGTCAGGATTTACTCAGGAGGCAGGAGCAAACCCAACGCGCAGACAAGAGTACTCAGGAGCCAGGAGATCCAAATATATATATTTAATTATAATAAAGAAATAAGCTGATGTGGCAGCAAACTCACTTTTACGGGACTGGAACATGACAGGAACACAACAGGGAGACCCAACAATGACGCGACAAAGGACAGGACTCACAGACAGGTTTATATACACACAGACAAGACAGGACATGATTACAAACAGCTGGGAACACAAGGAGAAATCAATCAAGACTAAAATTAGACAAACAAGAGTGCACAGACCAGGGATGACCACAAGATGGTGCCAACCCTACAATCTAGGGATATTTTTGTTACCAAACAATCTAACATGCATGTTTTTGGTTTGGAAAAAAAAAAACTTTCACATGCACAAAAATGAACTCTACACAGAAAAATCCCTGCTGTTGGGACATCAATATGCATTTTTTTTTTGTGATTACACAAAAGTTTTTTAGCATTTCAAACTTGCATCCACACAAAAACAGCTGTTTAGTTGTGAAAATACCTTGAAATTCCACTGTTGCATTTTGTTTTAGACAGCCAAAATGCAACCTTATAAAAAAGGTGATGTCATAGTTTTACCTTTTATCTGACCCACTAGACGAGGTCTTCCTCTTCTTCCACTTGTGTTTACATTTCATATCTTTATGAGCATGTTCCATACCTTGTTTCCTGTTTTTGTTGTATTTGGTAGCATTAAAGCACCAAATGGTTATTACAGCACTTTGGTCATTTCCTTGTGCATGGAAGAAGTCTTTTTAGAAACTGTTGAGTTTACAAGCAACATTTTAACTAATAACAAATGAAAGGATTGTTTTGAAACAAATAAATACAAATTTTCAGGTGACAGCATCTATGATTTAAACCCTAGACCAGTGGTTCTTAACCTTTTTTGAGGTACCAAACTCGCCAGTTTCATATGCCCACTCACTGAACCCTTCTTTGGTAATAAATAAAATGTGATTTTTTTTCCACCCCAAATTTCAAATTCAATTTACTGGTGCACAAAATGAGCCGTGCATCAACATCACCTTGCTCAAAGAACAAAACCAACACAGTGCATGAACTCACAACAAATTACGGTATTACTTTATTCTGTCCCCATAAGAGTTTCATCCCCCAAAAATATTTTTGTACAATTTTTCTAATTAAAAATAAAATAGGATTTATTTGAAGAACTTAACTTTTTATTTATTTATTATTATTTTTATTTTTTTTGTCGTTTTGAATACACAAAATAATTTTTGGGTGCCAGAGTAAAGCATAGCTCAAATTACATACCTGCAAATCAGTGTGACTTCTGCTGTTGTTTCTGGGAGATCAGTTGGGATAAGCTAGCCCAGTGCCTTTTATTTAACCTCGAGGTTTTTTCTTCTCTCTTCGCAGCTGCTTCGCTCGACGGCGCTAACTAAGTCACATCGCTACCCAGCTAACGGGCGAAGACTCGACCGCAGAAGATCCGGCCGCAGAGGAACCTCCCTCCCTTAAACCTCATTCCACGACCGGTGAAGATTTCCTTGCCGCTGACCCGTCTGCTGAGCTCCTTGATGCCGACCCGTTTGAGCTCCACGTTCCTGGTCCATCTATTGAGGTCCTCGCTCCTGGTCTGTCTCCAGCGTCTCATGCGCCTCCAGCATCTCCAGGGTCTCCAGTTTCTCCTGTCGCCTCAACGTCCACAGAGGGTCCCCGGTCCGCCGATGCATT
>JBBPBX010001843.1:41945-60431 GCA_038048925.1 Garcialebias charrua | reverse complement strand
AATGAACCTGTTCCTGGTCTAGGACTAGCCAGCCTGAGATGGTCCTGCTACAGGTCTCTGCCACTGCTCCCCGTCGTAAGCTGGTCTTTTTTGCGGGGGACAGCATGTGGCCGAGCGGCGTCGAGGCTGCATGGGCCTGCTCCCACTGGTGTCTCTGGGGGGTGCGAAAGCTTTTCTCGACATCCCCTCACGAACGGCTTCAGCCTGTTTTTGTCTTTGCTCCAGCCTGCTCTGTATACGCTCCAGAGCCCCTCCGAAGAGCCCCGTCGGTTCGATCGGGTGGTGGAGGAAGGGGAACCGCTGGCCCTCCGGCAGGTCCGTCAAAGTCAGCCACAGGTGGCGCTGGGCGATGACCACTTCAGCCATGCATCTCCCCTGAGCGATGGCCGCGGTCCCCATCATCCGGAGGACAAAGTCAGTCGCCTTACGGGCTTCCTCCAGGATCTCTGCCGCAGCCTTTTTGTTCGTTGTTTGCTGGAGATCCTGCAGCTTCTCTGCCAAGTAGGCCTGGATCATGGCCGAAGCGTTCATGGCGCGGACCGCGAGGCCCTGAGCCCGGTAGCATTTTTTGAGCTGGGAGGCAGAGGCGTTGCAGGCTTTGCTGGGCAGAGTTGGCTTTGCGCCCGACGTCCTGGGGGCCAAGTGAGCCGCCAGCGTGTCCTCCATCTGCGGGACGTTGGCGATTCCTGCTGCCTCCATCCCGGCGACGTCGAGAAACTGGGAGAGTTGCAGAAACATGGAAGCCCTGGGTTCAGCCCAGGTGCGAGTGAGCTCTGTCAGGAAATCCGGAAAAATCGGCATCCTGTGCCTCGTGGCCGACTGCTGTTTTGCGAATAAATAATTCCCCGCCAACCTCGTTACCTGTTGGCGAGGTGGGGGTTCTGGCCAGCTGATCCGCAACATGTCAGCCGCTCTGCGACACAAGTCGAACATGGCTTGGATGGAGACATCTGTCTCTGGCTGAGCTGTCGTCGGGTTCTGGGAGAAGTCTTCTTCTTCCCTCTCATCCTTGTTTTTAGCTTCGTCATCCGAAATCTCACCCGAGGCTGTTAGCGAGAGCTCGTCTGCGCGTAACAGGCTTCTTGTGTCAAACTCGACGGTGGAGTCCCCGACGAGGGCTGCCATGTCCATACTGTCCCCCAGTCAGCGTGGCCGCTGTCCTCCAGGTCCACAGCCTCGAGCTCCGGTGTGGGAGTGAGTGCCTCTGTGAGGCCAGGGTCCCGCGCCGCTGCGGAGCCACCCATGGCCTTGACCACAATGTCCACTCGACGCTTCCTCACAGCCTCGAGCATCTGGCGGCATTGAGGGCAGGACTCTGGGGATTCCAGCGCTATCTACGCGTGCAACATCCCCAGGCAGACGGGACAGGCCTCGTGTGTGTCCGTCGCC
Organism: Garcialebias charrua; assembly: GCA_038048925.1. Taxonomy (NCBI): domain Eukaryota; kingdom Metazoa; phylum Chordata; class Actinopteri; order Cyprinodontiformes; family Rivulidae; genus Garcialebias; species Garcialebias charrua. Next base: position 59,042 of record JBBPBX010001843.1, on the reverse strand, counting down.
AAAAGGGAGTAGCTGCAGCCGCTGGGGCAGGGCCGGGAGCTGGGGCTCGCTGGCCTGCTGGTCTTCTTGGAATTTTGGGGTTTTCGCTTTCCCTTCTCTGGAGCCATGGCTGAGAAGAGTCGAGCTCGTTAGCTGTGCTAACGTGGTCCGGAGACGTCCACTTCGTCGAGTCGCTTTCGCTGGCTAGCCTGCTAACTCAGTTAGCAAGGTAGCGATATGACGTAGTTAGCGCCATCGAGCGAAGCAGCTGCGAAGAGAGAAGAAAAAAAACTTGAAGTTAAATAAAAGGCACTGGGCTAGCTTTCACTAGCCCAGCAGTACACAGGAAATTTCTCTGTACGCTCAGTGTAGGGAGCGAGCTCACCCCCGGTCGGGTTGAGCGATGTAGTTACAGAGAGTCCCAAGAAGTTCATGTGTAAATGAAGTGAAGGGCAAAAAGAGAAAGTTAGATATGCGCACGCGTCTTTATACCAAGAGGGCGGGGCCTCTGTGGTGACGCTGACGCCCACCTGCCTTAAAGGCGTGAATGTATTACTTCAGATGAACCGCGCGGCGGTGCAATTCCCATAGTCAATGTGTTGCACTGAGTTCACTGACTGATAAGGGAACCAGTGTCTAAGCTTAGGCTGTCAGTCATTTTGTAACATTGATTTTTATGGCGTGAGGAAATAAAAATGTAGATTTATTTTAAGCTACAGTGCTGAGTGCATAGAAATGTTTGGAAAATAAAGTTGCTGAATTTTATGAATTGAATCCTCTACTGGTAAAGTCTCACTGGGCACAGCATGGTGGAATCTGCACAAATTACAACCGACTAAAAACCTCCACCTACCCGCAAAACCACACAATTTATTTTTTAAACCCACGTTTAGTTCAGCCTTCTGGGAAACAGAATCACCGAGCCTGGCAAGAGACATTAAAGGAAAAGACCCTTCTACTTCTCCAGCCCTGTGACTTTTCAAAATCATGTCATGTTGTCCTTTCTTAGCAAGTCACAATCACAAAGTTTTTGATCTGTATTTCCAAAGTATTTGCACTTTAAAAGCACGAACCCCTGCGATGCGGAAAACAACATTACATATTCTCTACATGTATTTTTACACTTTCTCTTGCATATAGTTTAGAGATGGTGGGAAGCCTGAAGACACAAACAGCTCACAAAGTCTGTCATCAGCTATTAAACATGGTGGCGAGTCTGCAGTCATATCAGTAGCCAGGGGAAACATTACATGATGATTGCCCTGCACGGTCATATAACAGCCGAGGAATATGATGCTGTTTAATGGAAACACCCCATGGTGCAAAAACAGTTCGCTCATGATATCGCTTCAATCCAGTATAGTGTCAGGGGCCAAAGTCAAATCAATTCAAATTGGTTGGTTAAAGATCCAAATGAGATTATATGAATAGAAGTGCTTTTATTAGGTTCTGAAACCAGTTTAAGACCATTTAAGAAAAGAGTTCTCCATTTGATGCTTTTATGTGGAAGTAATGTGCCTTGGACGTTAGTGGTTCAATAGAATTACTATTCATTTAAAAGCATTTGGCTTTTTATTATCACCGGTAGCTGATTTAAGACAGATTTCAATGAAATCTAAGTTTTTGATGTATATAACTGATTAACTTTTGGAGTCACCCCAATTCTAAGATAAAAAATAGTTATAACTCAATTAGTTTTTCAAGAATTAAAAGGTACATTTTGGTGCAGTAGTAGCTGAAAGTCCTGCTTAACACAGACTCTGAGCACAATATATTATGAAACATCTCTGCTTATAACAGTGACATTAACTGTTAGACTTGGATTTTTGCTGGTGACAAACATCAAATGTAACAAATAGATCAGTTTTCATCGTCAGAGATGGTCAGAGGTCCATATATTGTTGGAAAATAGAGGACAAAATGAAAAGCTGAACTTATTTTAGGAAAAACTACATTGAATGTGAGAGTGGCACGGTGGGTATTATTGTTGATGCGCCATGTTGTTTAACATTATTAGTGTACTGTATATCTTAGATCTTTTAGCGTACTGTTCAGCATTATCTTAGTGTATATCTTAGATCCTTATATACTGTTTTTTTTTATACTTATGCACCACATGTGATGCGAATGACAATAAACTTGACTTGAACTTGGCTCAGTTGGTAGAGCTGTTGCCTCTCAGTGAGATGGTCACCACTTCACAAATCCCAGCCCGGGAACTTTCTGGGTGGAGTTTGTATGTTCTTTCCATGCATGCATGAGTTTTCTCCGGGTACTCCAGTTTCCTCCCACAGACCAAAAACATGCATGTTAGACGATTGGTAACTCTAAATAGTCCCTAGGTGTGAGTTAGAGTGAATTGTTGCTTGTCTCGTTTGTCTACATGTGGCCCCGTGATGGACTTGCGACCTGTCCAAGGTGTACCCACCTCTCACACTGTTATAGCTGGACCTGGGCACCAGTGACCCCCACGACCCTAAAAGGAAGAAGTGGGTGAAAGATAATGAATGGATTGAATGTAACAATTGAACCGCCAACAACAAGAATGTGTTCATTTTTCTTTTCAATAAAAGAGCTTAAAAAGTGCATGTTAGAAGCTCAAACAACTACTAAATTTTCAATAGCAAATATACCTACAGTATCATTATATTACACCCATAAAAAGTACTGTGGTATCAGTTAGCAGTGGCACAGCAGTTTGCCCTCTGGAGCTGTGCACAAGCAGAGAGGCTGATAACCATGGATCCTCTAGCTGATCCAATCTAACATCGCCCCACTTTTAAGACCTAGTGATGTGTTTTTTTGTTTTTTTGTTTTTTGTAATTTAAGTGATATTTTGGAAGCAGCATTGCCTTTAGCTGTGTTTTAATAATTTATATCCATTCTGTGTTGTGTTGTTGTTTGGGGTGAGCTTCAAACACACGGATCTGCGTGTTTGAAATGTTTTAAGATTAACAAAAATCTGCTGAAACATGAAGGAATAAAATGTTCACGCTTATAATTAGAAAGAGAGAAAGCACCTTGTGCCATTGAGAAATTCTGACTGCAGGGACCATTTTATAGTTCCATAAAGAGGTTTTTCCTTCTTTTGACAATCAGGTAAGGGGTTTATTGACCTTCCATTTATCACTTGTGTACTACCTGGCTGACCATTATAGCTCGTCAGCATTTCTATCTGAACTGAACCAGATAAAAAAAAAAGGCCACAAATATAAAATATTTCCCTTCAAGGAGCTCCAGAGGTCTTAAAGCCATCAGTAAGACCTTAGAACTGCTTGGTCTGAATGCTAGTGTAAATAAATGCCTCAGATGTTTCTGAAACCAAAAAAGCTACATGGTGGAAAGAATCACTTGATAATTGTAATTTTGATTCATTGTTCAAATGTGTAAAGAACACACAGTGAATTTATCTCTGTATGGCAGTGTCTCTCAAGTAGTATAGAACAACACTGTACACAGTAAGGCATATATACCGGTACAGATGTTGTAAAGTAACAGTATGTTTGTAACTAGGGATGCACAATATTGGATTTTTGGTCTATATCCAATATCCAATATGTTAAAACTTATTTGGCTGATAACTGATGCTGATACTTTATATTTGTTCTTTTGTCAGAACATAGCCCTCTTATTTAGGCTTATTTGCTACAAAAATTGTGTAACAGCTGTAAGAGCTGGCAACATAAGTCATATGATATGCATAGCACTTTAACTTATATTAAATGAAAAGTGTGAAATGTTATTTATTAGCATTACTCACCTGCAATGCTGGCTCACTTGTGGATACTTGTTCCTGGTTTCTAGATGCAGTGTGGGATCCTATGTACTCCTGTGCATGAAGGACAGCCTTTTTAATTCAAAGTTTTTGTCTATACATTGACTAATCATGCAAACGGGGCTAACACGACGTTCAAATGTCTGAGGTAAAACTCACCNCTCCATAACCTACAGAGTGTCAGCCATGCGTGCGTGATGCTTTATGGACTGATCTATGCACTCAACTTGAGCTATCCGAAAAGCCTGACCCGTACATTCGAGGTGTACCAGAAAATCCTGATGAACCTGGACTCAGCCAAGCTGTCACCAAAAGTACAGACACTGAAACTCAAATTGCCCCAGTGATTTGGCTGGCAATAATGCACATACACAGCTACCTGATTTTTTGTCAGTTTCTCCATCATACAGACTGTTTAAATCCCTTATAGTTTTTGAAGGGTGTGTCAGGAAAATACCTGTTTAATGTTCTTTTTTTTTTCTTTTGATGTTGAAGCACTTAACAGGAAGTGATGTGTGAATGTGGCTGTGTAGGTGAGTTCTTATGCAAGTTCATAGATGGTTGGTTTCTAAAATGTTTTAGCGGGACATATTGTATTACCTCAGCTCAAACCAGATTTTTTTTCTTGAATTGTTTCCAGATTCAGTGGAGTTAAGTGTTACAAAGATTTGTTCTAAAAGGTGCTTAAGTTTCTACAAAATCCACTAAGGTGAAGTCTTTATTTTTTTTACTTGTAATATTTTAGGAAAAGTATGGCCAAAATGGGACCTATGGTCTTGTGAATATGCACAAGTGAAACTTTAATTTTGATATTATAATTTTGTGTATTTAATATGATTTGAAGTTTAATAAAGATGTTGAAAGAACAACAACTGATTGGTTCATTAAGATTGTTGGTATGAATGGAAAGGAATTGCATAAATGTTATGCATTTTGATTAATTTAGTTCATTACATATGCATAAATGACATGTAATTAAAATAAATATATGCTATTTATATTGAATAATAAACCTGATTATTATGCAAATTAAAATAATATTCTTTATGTATTTGAAATAAATACCCTCAAGATTATTCATTTAGAGTAATTATATGTTATTAATTCTGAATACATAAACCTGAGGGTTATGCATTTAAAATAAATAGGCCTTATTACATGAATGCATATGCATCATGTAAGGTTTATTTCATAGGTTTGCCTTGAAATTATCTAATAAAAAGGCACGCAATTTTGTCATTTAATAAAATTACATAAATCTTAAAAATTGGGGTTAAATATTTCTGTGAGTGTGGAGGCTCTGGGCTTTCATAAACCTGCAGAAAAGCAATCTGACGCCATCCCAGATTACCGTATTTCTGAGTGTACAGGTCAACACCATTCTGTACAGAGCATGGCTCTCAGAGGCTCGGATCTCATCCAGCCGCCTCTGCCTGGCACGCTTTCAGCTGGGCCAGAGAGTTCTCTCAAACTGTGCCAGCGTCTCCTGAGTCTTCTGGCAGCAGCCATTGCCTACGTGCCCCAGGCCTTATTAAAAATGCGCTTTCTGCAGATAAAAGCAAGTCGCATATCTTTTTGCTCCTTCCCTCCCTAAGTTTTTCCTCCTCCCTGCTTGCTTTTTTTGTCTCGTCTGACTCTTCAGTGCTCACTCGAACCAATTTGCGATGGATTTAATAAATTGGGCTGTTTCTTCAATAGATAAGATTTTTTCCACGAAGCGGACCGTGCCAGGAGAAGCGGTCTGCCCCTCTGACACACACGCGGTTGGATACATGATGGACTCATGGGGACAGTGGCAGCCTATGTGTATGACCGTGTTGACTGTCGAAGACGTGGAAGATTTGTGGATTATTGGCCTATTGGTAGCAGCTGCTCTGTTTTTTGGCGTCGGCGGAGCTGTCTGTTACCTGAAGCTGAGGAGAGCTTCGGCGGCTATCAGCGCGCTGGCGAAACTCCCTGATCAGCAAGATTCTCTGATCCGAGCCGTGAGCTCCTCATCCCAGCTGTTGTATGAGCTCAATCGCACGTTGGGAGCGGCGGACTGCCGCGGACCTGCTGGGCGCTTTGGAACTCGTTTGCAGCCGCCCGGGCTCCATCAGGGCACGGATGGGGGTTCATAGAATCGGAACCTCATATGATTTGGAATTTTGGCCCTGAAACAGCGTCTGGACTTGGAAGGCTGCAGTGAAAAAGAACATTGTGGTCTGAATTGGAACAAACAAAGAGACTATCTAATCTGGTTTCTGCACATGTCCTTGAAAAGAGGCCTGTTTGGAAACTTTTCTCCTGGAGCGTAGAGCTGGAGTGTCACTGCTGACCTCACCCGCCCTCCCCCCCCCAGAGATCTCTGTGTGTGCCTCGGATAACGCCCAGCTGCACAACTGCTGAACTGTGTTCTCTGAAGTTACTCGCAGACTCTATATCTCCTTGCATGTCGTCAAAACTGCAACAATGTCTCGTGTGGTTGTGCTTCTGCTGATAGAGTTTTTGGGACTTTATCATGGAGTGTCTTCAGGCAATCTTTGATAAATTCTTTTTTTGAATATCACAAATGATACCTATTGTGTTTTTCCTTTTTCCATATCTGTTTTGCTCTCATTCAGGATGGATGAGAGATGGCCGCGCTGACGAACATACATATGTTTTGAATATATATGTTTTGAATTGCTGCAGCTTAACATTCTCTACCCCTCCTCTGGATGACTGTGTTTACATGATCACGTTGTATTGGTTTACTGGTGCAATGTTAATAAAAAAATCTCTTAATCTCTCTTAATCTCTTAATATGGCTAAACAAACAAATGCATCCTGCCTCCCTCAGGCGGGCAGGGAAGATACTGATCAGCCCAGAGTACGTGACAGCCCTGGAACCCTGGAGGGACACTTCAATGTTCACGAAGGGCATCCCGCTGGGACGAGTACTGTCTCGTGTGGTGATCACCACAGATGCTTCAAATAGAGGTTGGGGAGTGTTTTGCATAAACCAACACGCCCAAGGGCTCTGGAAACAGCAGGAGGCAAGGCTCTACATCAACTTCCTGGAACTGAAAGCTGTTTTTCTGTCCATGAAGCACTTTTACAAGAAAGGGCTGATTACAAAACAACACATGCTGATAAAATCAGACAATCTGATGACAGTGTCTTTTATCAACAGAGAAGGAGGTCCCGACCCCTCCTCAGCCTGACAAACAAGCTGCTCATGTGGTGTAGCCCCCAGATATTGTCACTGAGAGCGACACACATCCCGGGCGAGCTAAACCACGGGGCAGACACCCTCTCCAGAGGGCCACTGCTAGCCTCAGAGTGGAGGCTGAACCCGCTTATCGTGGACCAGATCGGGGCACGATACGGGCAGGCATCTGTCGATCTGTTCACCTGCAAAATCAGCACGCACTGCATCCTGTACTTCCTACTAAAGGAAACAGACGCACCCCTGGGAACAGACGCTCTGGCTCATAGCTGGAAAGCAGGGGTGCTATATTACGCGTCTCCCCCCCCCCCGTCCCTCTGATTCAGGCGACGCTGGAACGTGTACGCAGGGGAGCTCTTTCCCTGATACTCATAGCTCCCAGATGGCCACAGAAACCGTGGTTCCCAGAAATAATATCACTGTTGTCAGGGACACCGTGGCAACTGCCCCCCATAGGGACCTACTGACTCTGGCCCACGGGCAGCTCCTTCATCCACGTCCAGAACTGTGGCAACTCTCAGCCTGGCCACTGAGAGGAACCGGCTGATGGCCTCCGGCCTTCCCAGTAACGTCATAAATACAATACAGGGAGCGAGAGCCTAGTCAACATAGACTCTCTACGCTTGCAAATGGCGTGTTTTTGAGGCCTGGTGACTAGAAATGAATATTACCTCATATTAAGCTCTTCACTTTTCTACAAGACCGAAAGGTAGCTCCTATTCCACTATTAAAGTATTTTTATCAGCTATCTCGGTATACCATGAAGTCAGAGTCAGAGTCAGAGTCAGAGAATCTTTATTGTCATTTGCACCACATGTAGTACATGTGATGAAACGAAATTATGTACACAGGGTCCCAGTTACATTCAACAACAAAATGTAAGAGAAGAACAGTAATAACATCTAGGATTGACTAAGAAAAACATCAACTAGAAATACACTAAGCACTAATGTAATAGAAAAACAAAATCATTGCAAACAAGGTAGGGGAGGTAAATCTCCCGGCGTCCACCCTCTCATGATACGTTTCATGAAGGGTGTACTGAGAAAAAGGCCCCCCCAGTAGGACCCTGGCCCCAGACTGGGACCTACAGTTAGTCCTGGATGCTTTGTGTAGGCCTCCATTTGAGCCACTCAGCACCATTAAGATAGACTTGTTATCTTATAAAACTGCTTTGCTCTTAGCTCTTTGCTCAACTAAACGTGTGGGTGACGTCCACGCTTTATCTGTGCGCCCAATGTGTACCAGGTTTGCCCCAGACGGGTCAAAGGTCACCCTGTGTCCTAACCCCGCATACGTCCCAAAGGTTCCAACTTTAAATCCCAGAAGTCTGGACTTTGAGCTCTCAGCGTTTCCTCCTCACCTTGTTCTCACTGAGGAGCAGAGAAGGTTGAATGCACTCTGCCCTGTCACGGCCCTGAGTGTTTACATCAACAGAACTGTCAGTTGGAGGAAAACAAACCAACTGTTTGTATGTTTTGCCAATCCTGCTGCTGGCAGAGCCCTTTCAAAGCAGCGCCTCTCACACTAGGTGACTGAGGCCATAAAAAGGGCGTACAGCAGCAAAGGTCAACAGGTGCCCTCTGGGGTACACGCCCATTCCACTTGAGGCCTGGCTGCCTCATGGGCTCTGTTTAAGGGTGTACCAGTGGCAGATATCTGTGTTGCTGCCAACTGGAGTTCCACAAACACATTTGCAAAACACTACAGTTTGGATGTCACTGCATGTGATGTCACTCAAGCTCTCCTCTCTAACACACAGTAAACAGCCAAAATGCCTAAAGTATAAAGGGAGAAAGTTCTCACAAGCATGCATTTTTCCAGAGCATTTTCAAGGGCGTGAATGAATTACGTTCCCATAGTTAATGTGTTGCACTGAGTGCACTGACTGATAAGGGAACTGAAAGTTATGCACCATAACTCATGTTCCCTGAAGGAAGGGAACGAGGTGCAACACATGTTTGCCCTTTCAATGCCTAAGCTCGGTGAAGTGCACTTGGAGAAAGTTAGATGGGCGCACGCGTCTTTATACCAAGAGGGCGGGGCCTCTGTGGTGACGCTGATGCCCACCTACCGTAAAGGCGTGAATGTATTACCGGGTACTTCAGGTGAACCGCGGCGCGCAATTCCCATAGTCAATGTGTTGCACCTCGTTCCCTTCCTTCAGGGAATAAGTTTTTTTTACTGAGGCAATTAATACAGCTATAAATGACTAAGAAACCTGTTTTTAGTTGTTTATAGTGAATTTCTGACTTTATTTTTCCCTTCCATCTGAGGACCGTTTATGATTCTTGTTAGAATGTCTTGAAAGACTGAAAAGCTGAATATTAATTGGTGATGTCAGACTACAGCTAATAGAGACGGCATGTGGAGTTTGGCTGACTTTGTAATTGTGATTAATTTCCCCTCATCTTCCGGTTCAGTGTTCATGGTTATGAAAATGTGATTCATGTGCTGGATACTACTCTAATTTATGTCCTTTTTTTGACCTGCTAAAATGTCTGCCTTGTAATTATGGTGCAGGGATTTTTTTTTTTTTTCATATAACTTCATTCCAACTCTCAGAGGAAGTCAAGAACCACCAAGGGAGTTTCCTTCTCAAAACACCACAGATCAAAAACCACATCAGGAGGACTTATCAAATGTCCCTGCAATACAGAATAACAGAGGACCTTGAGTTACTCTTTGAAACACTAACAATTTGGGCACAGAAATAGATTTTTGTAGAACTTCCTATTTCAGTCTGGAGCCCTGGTTTTTTGGATGATTGTGGAATGGAACTCATTCAAACACTCATGTTTGGTGTAAACATTTGTGTTTAACCAGTCACGAATTGTCTGGCCTAAAAATATGAAGCGTCCTTTTGTTGGTACTGAAAACAAGTTCTTAATCCAAAAAGTAAAAACATGTGACTTCTTGAAGGAAGACATATAGTAGTCCTCACTTATAATAGGGGTTATGTTCCAGACACCCCTGCGATAGGTGATCCGCAAAGTAGGGCCGTTATATTTATTTTCGTATTTATATACATGTACAGTATCCATATATATTGTCCTTCTTGATATAGCAAGTGTTACACCTGGTAAGAGCTTGAGGCATCGGGCGATGGTGTCCAACAGTGGTGGAGGGGGTGCACCCTGAGGGCAGACACGTTGCCCTCACAGTGGCCTCTGCCCTCCCCCCCCCCACTGGAGCTGGTCTCCTCCGCCGGTCCCGGGGAGGCGAGCTCGAGGACACGGGCAGCATGGAGGAAGGTCCCCACCAGCAGCAAGTGCCGCAAGCTCGACAAGAGATGGTGCCCCTAGACGCACGCCCGGAGATGTGCATATGGGGAGAGGAGGAGGGTGGGGAGGGCAATACGGACACAGGAAGGTGCGTTCCCAGGACAGGGACTGGGCTGCCGGGTCCTTAGCGTTGATCTCCTAATGGCGGCCAGCAGCTGCCTAGGTTCGCCCTTCCTTGAACATGTCAAGAAGCTCCACCTTCTCTTTTATGATAAGCATCTTTCTCTGGTGCTTGGGTTCACTACCTGAAAACTTAGAAAGCGCAGAATGTTTGGGTGGCATCGTAAGGCTTGAAATACATTTCACAAAACAGCATGGCGACGAGAGCAGACGGACTGATGCTACGGTTACTGAGCCAATCAGTGCCCGGGATACTGAGCACAATTCTCTGGTTGGTCACCTTCCATCAATTAACCAGTCATGTGCCATGTACACTCTTGCACTGAAAACCCACAAAAGAGTGAGTCTGCAAAATTGAAACCGCAAAGTATCGAGGGACTACTGTATTGCCCATTACCTTTAATGCCAGTTTAAAACTTAAAATCGACTTAATTGTAACCAGTTCTGCCTTTGCAAATATAGTTTTCTCATGGAAGCCATTTTGAATCAGGTTGCATTATTTACTTGTAATTGTCAACCAAATAACTGTTTTCTGAAAATGTCATTAAAGTCTGAGTGGTTTGAAACAGCAGCATTGCTCTGCCTTTATCTTCAAAATGATTTCACAAGACTATTTTGTTTCTTTCATTAGGATGTAGTAAACAACTGGTGAGTTTTCCAGCTCTATCATGCATTTTTTTTATTTTATCTTTTTTTTTGTATAAAGCAAAAGTGAGCATACACAGATATAATTATCTACGATATTTTAATAGCAGGTCTCGGTGTTGAACTTTTACTGTCCTTATTGTTGGAAAACATTTTATTTCATTTTGATTAGAAATGTAATTAAATACATGAGGTCTTCAAAATGTGACATTGATGTTTAGGAGTTCTCTCAGTTCAAAGCTGCTGTCAATGACCACTGATTATATAAAAATAAAAAATGTTTCATAATGTGGGATGAGGACACAGAGATACTAATTAAGTTTGTTGTTGCTAAGATTATGCAAAGGGAAAAAAATTAAGTCTGGCTGACTTTCAAAATGAGTGTAAGGAGCGGGAGGGGGAGAACTGGTGAGCCGAGCTTCAAAAGCTGAAATCACTGGTCTCCAGTGATATGTTTAAATCGTTTAGTCCATGCAGAGAAGTGCTGAAGAGGATACGTCATGTGGACCTTCAGCATCGTGCAAGTTGTTGCAAGTCGTTGAGCAACATTAAAATGATAATGTAAAAGCAGAACTGTTTTGTGGGAAATCTAAGGTGTAAATTATCCAAGAATCCCAGAGCAGGTTACCCTGGTACATGCTCCTCTGAGATTAGAAGCATTAAATTTAAGTGCACGACAGGAACATGACACCCGCCTGTGCAAAACCATTTGCATTAGTGATGCCTCTCTTCTAATTTATTCAGGGCTTTCATTTAATTTGTCACCCCTCTGCATTCTTTGAGCAAACAGAGTCCAGAGCTGTTCTGAAGAGAAAGTTTATGGGTCTGATCATCAAAATGAGCAATGCTCGCCACAGTCGGCGTCGCCAATTCTTCCGAACTTTGCTTAATTTACAACGTGGCACAGGGATCATCAGTTCTGAATAATGAGCTTGCAGGGTTCAGAAGCTGCAGCCTGAAGTTAAACACTGGCATCTTGTTCTCTGCTGATTGACAGCTTTAGCCTGCAAGCAGCATAAACAGAAGAATGTCACAGACCCATTTAGAAGACATATAGCGCCCTGATAATGTTCCGTTTTTCAGCCGCTATACTGAGGCCAATGAGCATTTTCCTATTTATACCCTCATGCTTTCTGATTTGAGTGGATATGTGAAGTATTCTCCAGCAGAGGTAATGGGTTCTGTCAGTGCATTCTTACACTCCAACAGTACTTATTACCCTTCACACACCTGCCCATCAATATCAAAGACTTCAATGGTGAACGAAAATGTACAAGTAAACTTTCTCAAATATCCCTCGAACAGCTTCGATCAAAACAAGTCAATATACATTACATCCTGTTCCCAGGAAACGATGGTAGCCTGCAATTTTATGTACAAATTGTGTGTTGTGCATTCACAGTGCACTTATCCAGTCAGCACATATGGACCGAACACGACGTGTGATGGATATCTGTTGATAGAACTGCAGACGTGGCCGCGAAGGGAAAAGGTTTTCAAGCAGGAAATTGAAATGGTTTTTAAAATACATCAAACCAAAAATAATTAGATTACTTTAAAAATAGGAACAAGAGGAACGCACATCAACAATTAGTTATTGTCTGCCGCCAAAGGGCAATAATATTTATTCTGAGTTGGCGTCTGTGTTCATTTTTCAGCTAATTTTACAGATTGAGCTAAAAATTGGTGCGGCGGTAGCTTGGAATCTTTTGCAAGGTCTAACAGATCATGCAACATCTGTTTTTAAAATGCTCAAGGTTCTTTGTCATTTGCATCACATGTGGTACATGGGATGGAACGAAATTGTGTCCACAGGGTCCCAGTTACATCCAACGATAGCAAAAATGTAAATTGTAAAAGAAACCGCAATAAGGATATAAACTAAGAAATACGCTAAACTAAGAAACATGCTGAACGCTAATAGTGCAAAACAACACGCCGAACAACAGCAGCACGAACATGGGTCTGTGTGAGTAGATGCATACATATTAATAAAGCAGCATGAAATAATCAGCAGCATGGATAATCAGCAGCACATATCACCAAACAAAGAGGCATTATAGTGATTTTTTCCCCACAGTCCTGATTTATGAGCATCATTAATTGTCATTAACTATTAAAGTCAACTGCATCCAATATGGCCTCCACAGTCCACTTATTGCGAGGAATACAAAAATGCTAAAAATAAAAAAAAGACATTAGCAAGACCTCAATTTTTACAAGGTTATGCATAAACACTATCACAAAGTTTAACTAAAATGGCTCCAAGTCCATCATTTTTGCATCATTTAATACTCTGGTGTTAAATGGGGACGGGTGACATGCATTTCTTCAATGAATGCTAAGCTTTTAGTTTAAAAAAAATACTAATCTAAAATAAAATACATGTGACAATAGCAGTTTTGTTTGTTTCACTGAGTCTGAGGTTGAGGCAGTCCTCATTAGGTCTCATTTCATCTGTGAGCACATGGTGGATTGATTTACTGGAGTGATGACCCGGAGGCCCACGAGTGGTTTGTGGGTCACTTATGCAACCGTAAACGATCAGCTGCTCTTCATGCACCACGCTAATTTGTCCCACAGAGCCAAAAACATCTCAACAAGTAACAGCAATAAAATGATGGTAATGTTTAGAAGGTCATGTGTTGCTTTTCTTTGTGGTTCTTTAAAAAAGAACAAAGTTGCAGGTAATTTATAGGAATTCTTCTTAACTGCCTGTTTTTATTAACATACACTTTTTGAATGCCTTTGTCAAGCTCACATGCTTACTCCAAGAATAAATATTATTGGTAACCTTCATTGTCAACATAGCAGTTCGTACCATAAAGAAAGAAAAAGCAGGGAGCCTATTATACGAGCAGAGATTCTGCCAAGATGAAAGCGCTATGTCTCAATGAATTGTATTTTTGTGTCAAAAGAAGCATGTGCGGACCTATGCCTAATGTGGCGTAAAAAAGTCTCTTTTGTGGAGCCCCCAATTCATTGTTATCAGCCTGTCAGAGCTAAACTAGGGAAATAACGGTGAACAATTCAAACAGAAGGTAAAGGGCATTCAGGGAGCCGAGCTTATTCCAGGAAACAACATGTGCTCTTTTCAAAAGATGACAATCACAGCCCAGCTGAAACACGGGGTATTTTTCATTGATTTTCAGAATTATCCTTAAAAGATAGAATCTAGAAAATGGCCAAAGGGGGTCTCTTTTGGGGTATTGACTTTTAAGATAAGACGGCATATACATTAAAAAAATATATGCAAAGAGAGGTTGGGGTATGCCTGTAACAACTTATGGGACTCGCGCCACACACTGTCAATGCAGTGTCATGTAACATATTCTACAAATTCATGTCTTTGACACACATGGATGTTTTTGTGCATACAATTTTATTCACAGAAATATGGGCATACAGTAGTCCCTATTCTTCGCCATTTGTTTTTTTCAGACTTGCTCTATCGTGGCTTGTTTAAATGTAGTACTGTACATATACATAATATCCCTTCTCCCCCCCCCCCCCAAAAAAAGTGCAGCCATTTTGTAATTTTCTTCCATTAAGCCTTCACTGTTTTTGCCAGTCTAAAGAACTACGTTACCCAAAAATCATCAGTTCACTTCCCAGAAGTCAACACTGGCTGCTAAAAATGGAGGAAAAGTTTTGCAACGCAAAGTCAGAAGTTCTGCAATAATGTAATAATAAAGTGTTATGTATTGTCATTTTTGTATGTTTCCATACAATGGCAAAATTGGCTCTGCATTTAACCCATTCACCACCAGGTGATGCAGTGGGCAGCTATTGAAAGTTCCCGGGGGGCAGTTTGGGGATAGGGTGTGCTGCTCAGAGACACCACGAGATGTGAAATGAGTGGGGATCAACTTTCGGGTCTCGAGTCGGCTGTACCAGGACTTCTCATCTATTGGGTCGGACCGGAACCGAGCCGCTCCTATACTGCAGATTCTGATAAGTAAAATTTAGTAGCTATACATTCTTACATGTAGCTTGTTTTTAAAATTATTAGGTTTAAGAGTTTAGAGGACTGACTTGTGTGCTTCATTGCTGCAGGATAGGTTTGCAGAATTGAACCGAGTCCCAATAGAAAAGAGTTGGACCGGAACAAGAGCTTTTGCTATTTAGCAGAGTAAGTAAAATTTAGTAACATACATGCTGTTAAAATTACATAGATTTAAGAGTTTAGGACATTTCAAGAGTGTGGGAAGGGTTTCTGAAGCTTGAATCTAAAGTTTACTGTACTTGAACTTAAACTTGAATTTGAACTACTGTATCCCTACTTTGCAGTTTTTCCACTTATCGCAGGTCATGGACTTCAAAAATCAGTGCCATCACCCATAGTGTTGACCAGGGACAAGGACAGTACACACACTGAAATATCTCAAAATGAGTGTTTAATAGTTTGTAGTGGTTTAAGTGTTCTCTAGACTTGATTTAATCCAATTTAAAGCTTTATTTTGTTAAATATTGGCTCTCTGTTTTTCAGTTCTTCTTCTTCTTCTGATTTGCCTTCTTTGATATGGCTAAATTATGGTTTTGCCTAAAATGGATGGTAATAATCTCACTATCATTAAAAAGGGGGTGGGTGTAATGATTTATTGATCAATTCTAAAGTAGCGGAAATGCTGTGCTCACACAAGTATGAGATGATAAAATCTCACTTAAAAGCAAGCATCAACAGCCTTTGATTGAAGTTGACTGTCCATACTGGACGTAACAAACATGACAGTAACAATGGGAGTCTGAAAAACTGTAGATAAATACATTTTTATTTATAGAGCATTACTTTAAACCTGTTTTTACAAACATTTTTGCAGAAAATACAACCACAATTCTAAGTATATTACATAAGTATGACAAGGTGCTCAATGAATCTACAAGTGTAAGAGCATGTTTTTCATTTGTTTATTAAGAAAGAACTGTTCATGGTTAATTTCACTTCTAATTATAATAATAATAATAATAAACTTTATTTGTATAGCAATTGCAAAAAATACACACAAAAATGCATCGTAACATGCTTTAAGACCTTGAATTGGAACTTATAGAAAATGTTTCTGTCTAGACCAAAACTGCATCAGCAAATTGATACGAGAAGAAACAGTTGCCATTTGCCATCATGCCATTGAATTTAGTCAGGAAATATATTCCTCTTTAAAACCAATCTTCACCCTTAGTGAACAATCTTTGTAATGGAATTCATATACATGTATCAGAATGCCACCGAGCCATGAGAGACTTACCCCCCACTTTGTTCTCTAACCCATATTTAAAGAACTCCACACAAGGACTGATGCTTTCGTATCAGAAATGTGTTGTTGGTACAGCTACATTTTATCTAGTTGAGAGTAATGAAGCCCAAAACACACTGAAACTTGTCCAACATGACCTCTATTACAATTCCAATTTATTTTCTCAACCAACGTCCAAATCAAATTGAACCTTTTGATCAAGCAGGCAGAAAGTGACTGGTAAACAAAACGTTCTACATTTCCGCCCCTCATTAAACACAGAGAACTCATTGAAAATCAACAGTTTATTGACAGAAACTTGCTTTGGGTTGCCAAAGAGCCAGATTAAAAGAATTAAACGTCAATCAGTGCTGTTGTGAGTGTCTTTTGTTGAGCCGGTGGCATTTTTGGGAAACATACTTGCTTTATAAATGTAAGATCATAGAAATTAAAAATGTTGCAACCTTGTAATCGTGAACATGGCAGCTATAGCCCAACGTAGGAAGAAATCCCTTGGTGGTGGTATTCCTCCCTCTCCTTATTATTTGAATATAAAACCCATCAGCTTAGCTCAGCATGCAACACATTGCTCTTTGTTGTGGGCGATTGCCACCATGCTCGGGACTGATATGGTTGTGTGCTTTTATTTTACCCAGCACTCCAGTGGGTCCGTTGTGATTCCAGAGTCATTATCAATGCCCAACACATGTCAGCCTGCCTTTAACTGTCCTAGTAGCACACTGACCACAACGGGGAACCAAATGCACTAATCCAATGTTGTCACACAATGAATCGTGAACAACTGGTTGGCATTTGCACTCTAATTTGACTATGTCTTATTCTATTCACTAAAAAATAACACTAAGGACA
>JBBPBX010001843.1:27231-38159 GCA_038048925.1 Garcialebias charrua | reverse complement strand
CATATCTGCCATATTTATCAGCTATTACATCAGTGGGCGAGAATTGTACTGTTTTATTGATCAAAATGGCTACTCCTCTTGATTTGGAATTAAAATCTGAGTGGAAAACTTGATTCATCCAAGCGCAACGCAATCTATTGTGATCTTTAATGCGAAGATGAGTTTCTTGTAAAAACACCACCGAGGGCTTTAACCGCTTGAGGTGGGAAAAAACTTTTGATCTTTTAACAGGGTGGCCCATGCCCTTAATATTCCAGCTAATGAAACGAAGAGAGGTGCCTGGACCTGTCGTAATGGGGTCTACAGTGTTATTAGCCATTTAAAAAAGTAAAAATAAAAACAACCATAGAGAGCTGAGATGGACCTCCCCTTAACCCCTACCCTAAAGTAAACCCATAAAAAAACAACACCTAGAGTCTCCATAAGAAAAAACAAATACAAAACAACAACAAAAAACAATGGAGACAGCAGTGCAATACACAGCAATTATTCACAATAAAGCGTGAACTCGGAGACAAAACAGAGCAAAAAGATACAGAAAAGTACCTAAAAAGAACTGGCTAATACCCCCCCACCAACCTCCAAATTGGAATACTAATATGTGCACTAATTATTATGCTACTTGAAAATTGAAAAATAATAAAAAAAAATATTATATTACAACCAGATTGAGAACCACAAAGTCCCTGTATGATGAAAAAATAATAATAATAATACTACACCACTATAAACATCAGTTTAGATGCTCATGAACTTTAGCCTACAGTACTAATTTCTAAGCTGAGCAGCATATAAACATAACTATAATATCCAAATGCTGTAAGCCTCAATTCTGAGTGGATATTGAGAACGATATAATCACCAAAAGCACAGAGTTCACTCAGAAATCAAAGTCTGAACATACTGCATAGCTGAGCAGCATATAAACATAACTATAATGTCCAAATGCTGTAAGTAAGCCTCAATTCTGAGTAGATATTGAGAACGATATAATCACCAAAAGCACAGAGTTCACTCAGAAATCAAAGTCTGAACATACTGCATAGCTGAGCAGCATATAAACATAACTATAATGTCCAAATGCTGTAAGTAAGCCTCAATTCTGAGTAGATATTGAGAACGATATAATCACCAAAGCACAGAGATCACTCAGAAATCAAAGTCTGAACGTACTGCATAGCGTCCTCAGATGAAGTAAACTCTTTCACTACTCCTTTGTAAGTAATGCGCAGCTGCGCTGGATAAAAAAGTCCATACCTGATCCCTTCGATCCCACGAAGTAGCCGCTTTACCTCATTGAAGGCTGCTCGAGCCCGAGCTACCTTAGCAGTGTGATCCGGAAAGATCGAAACAGTCCCGGCTCCGACTTTAATCCGCTGGCGCTCCCTCGCACGACGCAGAATGTCCACACAGTCACTGTAATAGTGAAGCCTGCACACAATTGCTCGAGGTCGTTCGCCTGGTTTGGGTTTGGGTTGAAGAGAGCGATGAGACCGGTCAACCAGCGGTTCCTCTTCCAGCCCGAGCGCTTCCTTCAGTAACGCGGCCACGGTAGTGGGCGAGCAGGAGTTAGCACCTTCCTCCACGCCAATAATCCTGATATTATTACGGCGCGATCTTGATTCTAAATCCTCACATTTGTCTTCCAACATGCTGACCTTAGTCGTAAGCTGCTCCAGAGTAGTTTTCATGCCGGCAACGTCGTCGGTGCAGCCCGTGAGCGCCTCCTCCACATCACCCACCGTAGCCGTTAGCTTATCCAACTTAGCATCGGTAGCAGCGTTGTCCTTTGCCAGCTGCGCCTTCACAGCTTGTAGCTCAGCTTTAATGGATGACAAAGCATCTCCCAGAACCTCTTGTAGTTCCTTCTTGATAATGCCGGCAATATCCTCCCTCAAAGAAGACAGTAGTTCGAGCTTTAGGGTGTCAGCGTCCGAGTTGGCCTGAGTCGGGGCCGCGAGCTTTAGGGTGTCAGCGTCCGGGTTAGCCTGAGTCGGGGCCGCCACAACAGGGGAAGAGGCCGAGGCCTGTGAGCATGACTTTAGCTTCATCTGAATAGTACGAGATTTTCCCCTTCCAGTCATTGTCATGCGGTTCAAGAATTTTTACACAAGACCAGACTACAAAAAGAGTATAAAAACTTGGTTTACAAGGAAAAGCACAGTTGAATAATAAATTTAGAGGAAATTGGCAGGAGCTAGTGTCGCACACGTCCTACTCCATTGACCGCTCCCTCACCTATTACATCAGCACACGTTGATTTAGCTGAAGATTTCGCGGTTCAAACATTCAAATGCCGTTCAACTCTCCCTGATTGGTTGATCAGGGAGAGTCGGGGGGAGAAGAGAGGGGGTCAGGGGGAGAGTCCCTATGTGACGCGGAAACGATTGCGCAACTATGTGACATATTGTTTGTGGGACACAGAAAAAACCCGCGGAGTCATGGACTATGGAAGAGAAACTCATTGTAGCTGTGTGTTTGCGACAAGTCCTTCACGACCAGTCAAGTCTGCTCCACAGAGACAGAAATAAAAAGCTCCTCGCCTGGCGGAGTGCAGTGAGGACTCTGTATACCGGTAAGCTCCTCCCACACACCCTGCAGCAGTTTCGCGTTCTGGCATTCTGGTCTGGACACCAAGTGCGTCCACTTAGTGGCGTGATGAGCTTTTTGGAAGTTGAAACGCTGTTAGGTCTGGACGTACCATAAGATTCCAAATTTCTAAAACTTATGGTGCGGCCCTGGGTTTGGTTCCCAGGCGTCTCACACCTGATGAGAACAGAGGAGCCTCGTTTGTGAATTAGACCAACAAAGACTTTGACAGGTCCCTGCTATTAATGTGTGAGGTGTGACTTGTCAATTTACTTACAGTAAGATGTGTGTGTGTTTTGTGTAAGCTCTGTTTTCACACACTGAACTGACTGCACGAGGTCTGTAAGACGTTGTCAACTCTGTCGGTTTGTTAGCTAAATATCTCAATAACCTCTGGATGTATTTTATGGTGCGGCCCTGCAGCTGGTTCCCAGACCCTTCCCACCTGATGAGAACAGAGGAGCCTCACTTGTTAATTAGACTAACAAAGACTTTGACAGGTCCCTGTTATCAATAGCTGTGTTTCCATCCATTTTCATTTCGATTTTTGAGCTAATTTTTGAAATCTCGCAAATATGTAAATACAAATTAATGCGAAGCAGAAGTGTTTCCATCTGCTGGCTTGAAGCGCATCTACCAAGCCACGCACAGCGTCATTACGTCAGACGTCAGCGTCATTACGTCAGACGTCAGCACTGCGCATGTCTACAGTAAACAGGAAGTAGCGGTTGAAAACAGAACCCGGCCACACATCTCGTCAAAATGGAGAGAATATTTCAGGTACGTGTTGCTATCGGTCGAGTTGTATTTATTCTGTCATGCCAACTAGTTTTAGCGATGTTACATGTTGTCCGGAGCGGAAACAGCTGATCAGTCACGTGACGTGAATGTTCGCTTCGGCAGCACGAGTCGGCAAATGTGTTTCCATCTGTCGTTTTGCGCATCTGCTCGGTTTCGAAGATCCCAAAAACCACCTCAAGCGAGCGTATAAACTTTTTGGCGAATTTCAGGAAGTAACTGCGCATTTTGCCGTTTCCATTAAGCTTTTCTGCTGCGATACTTCAAAATGCGCACCTAGAAACCTTGATGGAAACACGGCTAATGTGTGAAGTGTGGTTTTTGTCAATTTACATACAGTAGGATGTGTGTGTTTTCTGTAAGCTCTGCTTTCACACACTGAACTTTGAATGGGTCACAGGCACGTGTTATCCCAAGTATGTGTGTGTTAGCTTCCAATTTACCTAGTTTGGTGTGTACCAGTGGCCCAGCTTGCTTATAACTTCTCTCTCCCTCTCACAGTCTCCTCATAGAATTGAGGAAGCTCATCGGATGATGAGCGAAACGTCTTGTTGCTACAAATAAAGTCCAGTTGTTCTGTATTGAATGCCTTTTTTGATTTTATCATGTCCTGGACGACTGAGAATCTTCACCAGCATGTTGAAGAAAATGTTTTATTGTGTCAAACCAAACAGTTTCCCAGGTTTTCATAAGGTTTACAGAAATCATTTTGTTTCAAACATTAATTTATAAATGTTAACTCAAATGTCTCATTAAGTGTCATCCATTTGATCAAAACGTGTAACCCTTCTTCTTCCTCTTTTGATAAGGCATGATTTCTTGTTTCACCAAAATAGATATGAACATACAAAACAAATAGCCTAAAAATCAGCTCTAAAGACAGGCTATGAATAAAAATATTTTTAGAGCAAAATTATTTGGAAAAATATAGAACAAAGTTATTTAAATTGAACGCGCTGCTCGCTTCGGATCTTGTATGCTTCCTTCCACCACACGTGACAGCATGTGTGGTGTATCTAAAATATTAGATGTTGGCACCTCCACATAATTGCATTCAGTTGTTTTTTATTAACAATTTGTTTAGTTTCCCAACTTTTTTGGAATCTGGTTTATATATACAAAGTATATATTCATTCAGCCTTTATTTATACAGGTTAGTCCCATTGAGCCTCGTGGACTCATTTACAAGACCTGATTTTAACAAAGAATGATGACAACAGTACATAATCATAAAAGAAGGCATATGAATTGGGAAAAATAAATGAAAGAAAATTATATATAAAAAACAAAAACAAAAAAACAGTGATATAAGAATAATAAACAATATATAGCAACCCCTCACCTACCACGGGGGTTACGTTCCAGAGACCCTGCAAAGTAGCAGCATTCCTCAGTCTACCTCTGCTATTGACCGAGGACGCCAAAATTTCATATAATTGGATTTATGATAACATGTTTCCTGTTTTGGGAAAATTCTGGATCCTGGTTTATCAACATACAAAGAAGACGATCGCAGCTAATTTGGACCTCGACAAGCTGCGGTCTATGTGAAGGTTTTGTTCGTGCTGGAGAACTCAAAATCATCTGATTTACGAGTGAAACCATAAGTTGGAAGTGATATGAATCGCATGCCACCTGCGGCTTTGGGACTCCTCAGCATGAAAAACTATTTTGAAGAGGCTTGTAAGCACAGACCAGTGGAATGCACCCTAATCTGGCAATTTTGGACCTTGGAAAGTTACCAGTACAGACTCAAGGCTTATGGAAAATTAGTCTGCCTGAATAAATCAGCAAGTGTGGTTATCTGAATCTTTCCCCAGCTGGCCTTGGACAGGCCGACTTATCAATTTCTCCAGGGAAATGTGTAAACTAAGGAAAAGCTTCGTCTATCACAACCTACCTCCCTCCCCTCCCCTTCTGTGGAGTCTTATCGGAACTGTGCCGGCTGACCACCATTTTACCAGGACAATGGACTATCTGTTAGTGCTTCATGGACCGCCTCGTTGTAAATGGATATGTAGCGTGTTCATAAATGTGCTTTAGCTGGCAGTTTTTTTAATGTCTTAAATCTTGCCATGTTAGGACAAGGTGTGAAGAGAAACTGTATTTTTATAATGCCAATACCCTCTCCTCATGGCTTTGTCCCCTTTACTTTCTAAAAAAATGTATTCTGAATAGGGATAAGAAGACTGCGCTTTATAGCAGCAGCTTCGTGCACTCCGCCCATCTTTGGGATGGCTGTACGTACATGTTCTCGTTGTATTTCGGTGCAATGATAATAAAACTTGTTCTGATTCTGAAGAAAACATTTTTTCTTCCCCCTCCTCATTTTTACAGATGATGGAAATCCGTTGCAGTGACGGAGAGCTTTAATCCATGTAAAGTGTAGTTTACATGGGTTGGAGACGGGATAGAAAAACCTCTCTATTTTGGGAGAAAGTTTGCACAGTTTTTGTTAAAGATGTTCGAAATTCAAGTGTCAAGAAAGAAACAGAGAACCCAGTCATTTCAAGACATTCAGGAAATAACGGTTAAGAAGCTGAAGTTTTTATTTCCAGACTGTAGCCCCCTTGTGTTTAGCAGTCTGTGGCTGAACACCAAAGTTTCAGTCATTATAAATAATTAAAAAATTGTTAATTGTCAAAATTTGTTACAACTGTTCATTTCCAAAAGCTCTTAATTTTTACTTACAAGTTCGTTTTGAAATCTAGTACAAGTATCTGTGAATCAGTCAGAGATAATAACTTTCCTGTTTTTTTGTACGTGTTTTGTTTTACTCTGAAGCCACACTGCAATCTACTTCAGCAGCACAGCATTGAAAAGCAATGATGCACAACAATGGAATAAGTTTGTTTAATCCACACTGTATCTAAATCTTAGTGGAAGCACAAGTCAGGGCTGGAAGAAATTATAAAGCTAGGCCTGTCACGATGACACATTTTGCTGGGCGATTAATTGTCTCAGAAATTATTGCAATAAACGATAATATTGTTTGAAATTTGACAATAATTTGTAATTAATGTCAGATTTAAGAAGAAATGTTTGTTAATTTTATTTTGTATGTAGTACCTTTTGTGACTACCGGATGGCAGTATAAGACTGAACTGAAGGATGGATAGTGAGGGAGCGAGCAGCGTGTCTCTTTAAGAAAAATGGGAGGGAGGCCCCTTGACGCGACATGGGCCGTCTCTCTTCGGTTCTCAAAATGGCGGATGCCCGTGTGGTTTGAGCTCTTTAGCATAGCATTTTTCACACAAAGCTTTTAATTAAAAAATCAGTAAACAAGTTCTCAGCTTATTTTTGCAGAAAAAAACAACATTTTACATGAAGGCACGAGTTTCAACTAGGGGTGCAACGGTACACTAAAATCACATTTCGGTTCGGTTCAGTTTCAAGCAGGGCTCGGTTTGGTTAATTTTCGGTACAAAAAACAAAACAAAATAAAGACTTACAAAACGTTTATTTTGAAAATATGCCAAGTAAACTATACATTTATATAAAAATAAATAAAAGTGACCCATTTGGATGATATTTTAGATTAACAGCACTCTTTACAATAAATAAACTATACTAATAATAAAAATCTTAATAAACATAATAACAGCCAGAACCATAACAATAAGCAGCAACAGACTGTTTACAATCTAACTACTGTAATCAAGTTTTAAGTTTTTGTCCAAAAAGACCAACTTGTCCACATTTTCTTCCCAAAGCACAGATCTAGTTGCAGTGAATATCTCCAGTGGTGGAGAAAATCACTCGCTAACAACAGTAGCAGGAATAAAGAGGTGGAGCTTCACTAATTTTGCAATGTGGCTGTATTTGGCCTCATTACTCACAACCTCTTACTACTGGACCTGCTCCCACCTGTCCCTGGAAAAATTCAGAGTTCAGTCATCACAGACTTCTACTGGAGGTGATCTGGTAGAGTTCCCTGAACAGGAAGAAGACAGCTGCTATCTCTGTCCCAGACTGGAAATAAAACACAAAGAGGTAAAAAAAGAGTTAATAAGATTATAATTTTTTATTTAAAAAGGTTAATTAGATAATAATAATAAAAGAACAATACCTCTTCTTGATTGGTTGTTATGAGGTGGTTGGATCTCTCGGTCATCATCATCATCAGGGCAGGGCTTTAATCTGCTCCAGGGCTTGTTGACAATATCAGTTTTAACTTTTTCATAAAGTGCTGAACTTGTTGGCTGAAGTGTTGACGTGATGGATGTCGTAGCGAGGCTCAATAACTTTAAAGCCGGAGCATCAACAACATTCAGATGTAGATCCAGAGCTTTAAAAACTCCTACAGCTTGCGTTACTGCTTTTCTTGCTTGTAGAAGAGACGTTCAGGTTTGAATTATGTTGTTTCAAGACCGTTAGTTAGACGTGTTGTCTGCTGCAGATCCAATCTCCGTGAAACAACGTCGACACACCGCTTTGGATTTGCGCTCGTCTTTTAACAAGAAAGCCATAATGTTCCCGAACAGGAGACCGCAACAAGATGCTAGGCTGCTAAATGCTAGCGTGCTGCAAGATAATAGTGCCGTGCTGAAACACGCCTAGGAACTTTAGTTCCGCTGCGCATATTCTCCCGTTAATAATGTTTAATGAGTGAAAAAATAACCGAAACGGTACGCAGGTGGACCGAACCGAACGTGCCGTACCAAAACGGTTCGGTACACCCATGTGTACCGTTACACCACTAGTTTCAACTGTGAATTTTGGAACTTCGACAAGACGGTAAAGGTTTTCCCTTAGGTCGGCCTGTCAGCTCATCTCCTAGCTTAGCTTCTCTGCTTAGCTGATTTTAACAATTCAAACACACGATTTTGGACGGTTAAAATGGATTTTAAAGAGAAAAGAGAAAGGAAGGGGTCAGTGAAGAGCACCAGAGTTGAGCCCCTTATTATCCAGTGTCTTCAGTAGAAAGAGAGAGACCAGAAGAAACGATAAAGCCGATTAATGAAAATGAGGTCAATAATTTTCATTTATCATGCGATTAATTGATTTATTGTTTATCGTGACAGGCCTAAAGGATAAAAAAGGAAAAACCTTCAGAGCAGCTTTTACAAAGTGTAAAACCTAAACTGAAGTGTTAAGAGACCACAGTGAAAGGGTTAATACTGTAGTAACTTAGATGTCCTGATTAGGAAAGGTGAAAAAAGCTCTTTGGGAATACGCTGATCTCCCAATTTGCATCAGTGCTCTTAAAGATGAAGAAAACTATCTTAAGAGTGCATCAAAGTAAAATATTTTCCTCATTTTATTTTTAACGCATTGTCTGAACATAAATTAGCAAAAGAAACAGAAAATATTGCAAACCTGGAAAGAAAAAGTGAATTATTCAGCTGTTCTCACCTGGATACTGGCGGATGGTGGAGACAGAGCTGCTGATGGGGGTATAGGTGTGCGTCAGGGGATACGAGGAGGAGTACGCCGGCAGGAAATACTGAAACTGAACTGGCACCGGGGGCCTGAAGAGATTTAAGATTGAAGAAAATACCTTCAGTAGTAAAGGGGATTAACACAGTATGTTCTCACTTTTTTAAATCTGACAATGTTTGAAAAATGAAATCTTCATCTCCATAAAGCTTTTCAGCAGATGGAAGCATGAAGTGCTCCAAAATCTCCTGATAGCTAGCTGCATTGACCCTGCCCTTGATAAAACACAGTGGACCAACACCAGCAGCTGACATGGCACCCCAGACCATCACTGACTGTGGGTACTTGACACTGGACTTCTGGCATTTTGGCATTTCCTTCTCCCCAGTCTTCCTCCAGACTCTGGCACCTTGATTTCTGAATGACATGCAAACTTTGCTTTCATCTGAAAAAAGTACTTTGGACCAGTGAGCAACAGTCCAGTGCTGCTTCTCTGTAGACCAGGTCAGGCGCTTCTGACGCTGTTTCTGATTCAAAAGTGGCTTGACCTGAGGAATGCTGCACCTGTAGCCCATTTCCTGCACACGCCTGTGCACGGTGGCTCTGGATGTTTCTACTTCAGACTCAGTCCACTGCTTCTGCAGGTCCCCCAAGGTCTGGAATCGGCCCTTGGAGCTGGTTGCTTGTTTCTATCGCGAGATCTGGCAACACTGACAGCCAGCTGAAGAGAGAGTGGGAGCAAAAGGCTGGCTCTGATTCTGCTCTTCCCATTGCAAAGAAAATACTCACACTTTGTGTCCGAGTTCGTTTGTTAAACCTAACAACCACACTCTGTGCCTCATTTACCATTCATACAGCACTCTACTAGATCTCTACAAAGAATAATCAGAGCTTTATCACATTCCTTCACTGATGGGACACACATCAGAGGCAATGTGGGGTTCACTGTCTTGCCCAGAGACACTTCAGCATGTAATTGCTGGTGGAATCGAACCCCCAACACATTCATTGGACTGCTCTAACCACTCAGCCACAGCCGCCCCACTGATGCGACGAACAGTTCTCACCTGTTGTCACTTCTGGTTTCCATGGCAACGGGGTTAGGAGACGACCTGTGGCCTGGGATAGGGATGAGATTGGGTCTTTCTGCTGGGTAGTCAGGCTGAACGCGAGATGAGGAATGGGCGATGGGCTGCGGGACCACTTTAGCTGTGAAGGACATCGTGCAGGTGCAAGAAACGTTTTCATGGGACAATCAGAATCAAACGCCAATCTGGAAATGTGTGATTTAAATGTCTGACTCACCAACAGGGATAGTGGAGGTAGTGACAGCAGTAGCATGGGACGAGTGTGATGCCATTGCCATGGTGACAATAGTGCTACTGTTCATTTGGGTATGAGGCACAGTGCCTAAACATTAATTTAAAAATACAAATCAATGACAAAAAGCACACATACATTATATTATTAGGGACTAAGATTATAAACACAGGAGATAACCAAACAAAAAGCTTATACCAATTGTGGTTGTTGATGGCACAGTGTTGGTGGCAACAATTGGTGCCACAGTTGCAGCAGGAGTCACAGTACTAAACATGGGTTTCTGTTCGGAACAAGATTGTTTTCATTACTGAGAAAAAAAATACACCAAAATAAAAATAAAAACTACTATGCATTTTTACATAAAGAAACAATAACCTGTGCCATGGTGTGTGGAGGCTGGACTTTTTGAGTCCCAATGGCAGGGTGTGATGGCAGAGTGATTCGTGTGGTGGTGTCACGGGCCGTCTGAGGCCTCTGAATACTGACAGCAGCAGGAGGGGGGTGAATGGTCAGAGATGTACGCCTGAAAACAATGAAATACTCAAATCACTGACAAATCACTGCATGCACCGAAAACATTAATAAGATCCAAAAATGTGTTGCTTCAGACAGATATAATGTGGTGCTTGAAAGTTTAAGATGATAAATCATAAATCATAGATTATAGATATGACCTAAAACATCAGATTTACACACAAGTCCTAAAAGTAGATGACAAGAACCCAGTTAAACAAATTAGACTAAAATATTATACTTGATCATTTATTTATTGAGGAAAATGATCCAATGTTACATATTTGTGATGGTAAAAGTATGCAAACCTTTACTTTCAATACCTG
>JBBPBX010001843.1:0-18406 GCA_038048925.1 Garcialebias charrua | reverse complement strand
CTCCCTGGATCCCTTCCAATTTGCATACCGACCTAATCGCTCAACCGACGATGCCATCTCCTCTGCCCTCCACACAGCTCTCACACATCTGGACACGAAGGACTCTTATGTTAGAATGCTGTTCATCGACTTCAGCTCGGCATTCAACACCATCATCCCCCAACAGCTCATCCTTAAACTGGACAGTCTGGGGCTGAACACCTCAATGTGTAACTGGCTGCTAGACTTCCTGACCGGGAGACCACAGACAGTACGGATCGGGAGTAACACATCTAGCACCATCACATTGAACACAGGGGCCCCACAAGGATGTGTGCTGAGCCCCCTTCTATTCACCCTGCTAACACACGACTGCACACCATCGTACAGCTCCAACCACTTCATCAAGTTTGCGGACGACACAACAGTGGTAGGTCTCATCAGCAACAACGATGAGACGGACTACAGGAACGAGGTGAGCCGCTTGGCCTTGTGGTGCGGACACAACAATCTCACTCTCAACGTGGAGAAGACAAAGGAGATTGTTGTGGACTTCAGGAAGAGGGATGCACAACATGCCCCTCTGACCATCAACAGCACCGCAGTGGAGAGAGTGGACAGCACCAAGTTCCTGGGAGTGCACGTCTCAAAGGACCTGTCCTGGAGCAGGAACACTGCAGCACTGGCGAAGAAGGCTCACCAGCGCCTCTACTTTCTCCGCAAGCTGAAAAGGGCTGGAGCTTCAACCTCCATCATGTGCACCTTCTACAGAGGTGCCATAGAAAGTGTCCTGACCAGCTGCATCACTGTGTGGTTTGGTGCATGCACTGCATCCTGCCGCAAGAGCCTCCAGCGCATCGTGAAAGCAGCTGAGAAGATCGTCGGCACCTCCTTGCCCTCACTGCAGGACTTACACAGCAAACGCCTCACTCGGAAAGCCCACCGCATGGCAGGTGATCCCACACACCCACTACACAGCCGCTTTAGACTGCTGCCATCAGGGAGGAGACTGAGGAGTCTCCAGGCTCGAACCAGCAGACTGAGAGACAGCTCTGTTCATCAGGCAGTCAGAATGCTAAACACTCTGCCTGCTCTGCCTCCCCTCCCATTTGAACTGCCTTAACACAAAAAACTTTCTCACACATTACCACTCAACACAAAGTTTTTAACACTGGACTCTGTGTCATCAAACGGGTTATTCACTAAACTCTCGGTCATGTGTTCATTCAGTTTGCACTACTTCTCATATTTGCACTAATGTTTGTATTACATTACTGCCTATAGTCATACTACTGTTTACATTCACTGTTTACATTTATTAATACTGTTTACATTTATTACTACTGCTTTACATTTATTACTACTGTTTACATTTACACTACTTTTATCTACACTACTGCAGATACATATACAGCATTCTCTGACTAGCCTTATCTAAGGATGCCAAATGTGCCTTATGTGCCTCACTGCATATGCCACTTTGCCTCTATACCAACATCAACTACCTCATACATATACTGTGTACATTAACTTATATGCTGCTGTGCCACTCTTTGCAAATGTCAACGCTAGAAACTTCAGTTTATTTTATAGATTTACGTTTTTATACTTTTCATACTACTATGCAAAAACTCAGGACAGTATTACACTTTTATTATTTCATTTTATGCTTATGTTCATTGGGTGTTTGGTGTTTTAGGGGTGTTTGGTGTTTCAGTGTTGGTGTAAATTTTCATACTTTTATACTATTATGAAAAAACTCAGGACAGTGTTACACTTTTTTACTATTTTATGCTTATGTGTATTAAATGTTTTAGTGTTTAGTGTTTAGATGGTTACTGTTGCACCGAGGGACTGAGAGAAACGCAATTTCAATCCTGTGTATGTCCTGTACATATTGCAGTTCTGACAATAAAGTTGACTTTGACTTTGACTTTGACTTTGAATAAATAAATAATAAGAATAAACACTGCAAAATATCACATCATGCTGATGCTGATCTGTTTTCTTGTTGCTGTGTTCATCTGTGTTCATCTGTGACCATCTGCTCATACAGACTCATGTTCGTGCTGCTGTTTATAATGATGTTTTTCCACTACATTAGGGCTTAGTGTATTACTAGTTGATGTTTCTCTTAGTTAATTCTAGATGTTATTACTGTTTTTCTCTTGCATTTGTTGTTGGATGTAACTGGGACCCCGTGTACATAATCTCGTTTTCATCACATGTACCACATGCGGTGCAAATGACAATAAAGACTCTCTGACTCTGACTCTGACTAAATAAAGGTTGAATTAAAAATAAAGACTGGAGGAGAGCAGAAAACAAGCAGAGGAAAGCTCAGCTGCTGCATTCATTTATTTACTGATTTGTTTATTCACTCATTTATTTGTTTATTCACTCATTTATTTACTGATTTGTTTATTCACTCATTTATTTGTTTATTCACTCATTTATTTGTTTATTCAATCATTTATTTGTTTATTCAATCATTTTTTTATTTACAGATTTATTTACACTGTATTTATTTACAGTTTTATTTGTTTATTCACTCATGTGTTTATTCAATCATTTATTTGTTTATTCACTCATTTATTTATTTACAGATTTATTTATTTATTTACAGATTTATTTGTTTATTTACTCATTTGTTTATTCACTCACTCATTTATTTAGCCACTCATTTATTTATTTACAGATTTATTTGTTTATTCACTCATTTGTTTATTTACTGAATTATTTGTTTATCCACTCATTTGTTTATTCACTCATTTATTGTTTACTCACCGATTTGTTTATTCAATAATTTATGTTTATTCACTGATTTGTTAATTTGATAATTTATTTGTTTATTCACTAATTTATTTATTTATTTTCATTTGTTCATTCAATAATTCATTTGTTTATTTACTAATTTGTTTGTTTACCGATTTATTTTTTTACTGATTTATTTGTATATTTACTGTGATTTTCTCCTGTCTGTCAACAACAGTTTGGTTCAGGCAACAGCTGGTTGCTCCTGAGGAACTCCACCAATGATCTCATGGTTCTGGGATATTTTTTGTTGTTTGTTTGTTTTTTCAGGATCTTTGTCTCTTATTAAAGCTGCACTATGTAACTTTGTAGTGCAGTCTGTAACTTTTCTAACAATATGTTTTTAACATATTTCTTCACTCTGTCACTATCTACTGACAGACTGATGTTAGACAAAGTAATCTCTGAAAAAAACTATAGTCCCCTTGCTTCTCTATCAGCATTTATAAAAACACTAAAAACACAGAGTGACCCGCCATTAACCAGCCAATAAAAACAGAGTTTGTAACCAGCCAATAAAAACAGAGCTTGAATTTGAATCAGCCAATAAAAACAGAGCTTGAATTTGAATCAGC
This sequence comes from Garcialebias charrua, assembly GCA_038048925.1. Lineage (NCBI taxonomy): Eukaryota > Metazoa > Chordata > Actinopteri > Cyprinodontiformes > Rivulidae > Garcialebias > Garcialebias charrua. The sequence goes on along the minus strand of JBBPBX010001843.1, from coordinate 15,038 downwards.
CAATAAAAACAGAGCTTGAATTTGAATTTCAGCAGAGCAAGGGGGAGCAGAGCCATATATGGCTCTGAGGGGGAGGGATCAGAATGCTTTGCCTGTTGAAAATATTTCTAAGTTCTGCGCTCTACAGAAAGTTACACATAGCACCTGTAAGAACACTAGAAAACAGATTTGCCAAGTTTCATCTAGACTGGTGGTGGCAGATAAAGCCATCTCACAGAAACAGGGAGGCGCTGGATGACTCCAGCACATAATCCAAGTAACACATTTTTACTTTCCAATCACGAATTATGTAACTTACAAACAGGAAAGCTAAAGTGAGTCACTTTAATACATTTCTGAATCATCAAAACAAATCAATATCAGATAAACAAACTAAAACGTCTTTAAAACGTAATTACTGTTTGTCATGAAGTCTGTTAGAAAAAGTCTGCTGCCATGAGTCTTCTTTTAGCTTTGTTTGATGGAGTATTGCAGCGGGTCTTCTTGGTGCTGCTGGGGATGGTTGGAGACTTTAGAACCCCAAACTTGGGTTTCTGCTGAGGGTCAAAGGGTACTCAAGATGACCCATCTGGACTTAGCAGTAAACTGCGGTCAGTCTTCTCAAACTCAGCCGTTTTATTATTCTTGAGTCCAAAAGTCACTTTTTTAGATTCCGACATTGGAATTGGAGTACCGTATTTTCTGGTGTATAGTTCGCACCGGTGTATAGGTCGCATTGTCCAATTATTACCAATAGATTAGAAAAATCCCTAGATAGGTTGCACCGGTGTATAGGTCGCACCTACGTTTAGCTCTGCTGCAAATGTCTGCCACAGGAGCGCACAGCAAGGCTTTTAAGAAGATTAGCACTTAAAAACAATTATTTGTTTGATAAAAATTATAGCAAATATGTGTCTGAGCTGAACTTTTCCTTAATAAATGAACGTAATTGTGAAATGAGCTGGATTTAAACATTTGTTTCGCCGAAAGTGATAACAAGCCATATACAGTATAGGTTGCACCAGTGTATAGGTCGCAGGCCTTGAAAAAACATAAAAAGGTGCGACCTATACATCAGAAAATACGGTAAGTCTTTTCTTTTTGGTGGGAAGTGGTGGATTCGGGCTCCGGTTGGCCTTACAGAACAGAGGTGCTGGGACCAGAGTTTTAGGAGCCAAGATGGTCTAGTGGCAGGGCTTTTGACTTGGGACCCGAAGGACAAGGGTTCGCGTCCCGGCCACTACCCACCTTGGGGTGTCTATGAGTGCACACCTATTTCTCCAGCTCCCCGGGCGCTTTCGGGCTGCTCACTGCACCACCTGGTAGGTGGTTGGGTTAAATGCAGAGACGAATTTCGTCTGTGTATGGGAAACATACGCAGATGACAGGAAAAGACATTATTACTCTGAAAGGTAATGAAGTCCTTTGATGCTCTTCTTCTTCTGTGGTGTTTTTAGGCTCACAGGCGTGGATAACTCGCCGCCTTGTTTGGCTTTTGGAAGTGAGCTGCTCGGTGTCGCCATTCCCTCCAGCTCATCTGCTTCAAACTCTACAGGGATCTTCCTCTTCTTCGGAGGTTTCCCACCATCACTGTCCTGTGATGGACATTCTGTGGCGTCTACCTGGCCAGCTGTCTTCTTCTTCTTTGTTGGTGTTTGTGGTCGTGTTTGAGCAGACTCTGCTTTTCCTCTTCCTCTGCAGATCCTTTCTGACTCTTTTTCTTCTTAGGTGGTGTTGGAGCAGGATCACCTGCATCAGCCAACTCGTTTTGCTCCTCTGGGACAAGCTTCACTTCCTGTTTGCTCTTCTTTCTTCTCCGCCCTGCGGCGTTGTGCTTCGATACTTCATCCTTGGCGCTTCCTGCTTCTAGTTTGCCAGTATCAGCCTTCTCGGCTTTACGACCCTTCTTTATGCGTGCTGCACCTTGAGACGTTTCCTGAAGCCCAGAGTTTTAGGAGCTTCAGCTGAACTTGAGAGACAGCAAGCTCAATTTGTGGCACCGGCATAGTGCTGACCAGAAAAACTGTGGCATGCCACCGGAAGTGTCAGCACTACATGCCGGTGCCACAAATGGAGCTCGGCCTTGCTGCTGAACGTTTTGAACTGAACTCTGCTGATGAACTCGTACTATTCACTGAGACGAGCGTCACTTCAGCTTTCTGACTCTTCTTTTTGTCACAGACCTCATGCTGGAGTTTCATGTGGGACTTGTGAGTCGCCCTCCGCTTTCAGGTCTTTCTTCTTCTTCTTCATTTGTAGACTACTGAAGCTTCAGAGTACGTCTCAGCTGAAGTGGAGGTGTGCTGCTCCTCTTCCATCTCTGTGACACCTGCTGAAAAATCATTCTTTTGTCTTCGTTTCTTCTTCTTAGACCGAATCCTCTACGCCTGGAGACTCTGGTTGGCGTCGTCCTCCTGTGACCTCAGGCTCCAGGAACTGAGCTCCTGTTGGACATCCAGAGGATTCTGAGTTCTGCAGCTGAACAAGTTCTGGTAAAACTTCTGAAAAAGTCTCATTATTACTCTCAGGCTGCTCTGAGCTCTCCCTGTTCCCACCTTTCTTCTTCTTTTCATCATGAACTGGTCCATCTATCAATGTTCTGGTTCTGCTTGCTGAGCTCCTCTTTTCTTTCCTGGCTCAGCTTTGGTCCTCTTCTTCCCTTGCAGCGCCTCTTCCTCATCATCCCTACGAGTGATTTTTTTTTTCAAATCTTTATTTATAACTTTACATCAATACAACAATTTAGAATAAACACACAATAACATTGAACATATAAAAAAAGAAGAAGAAAGGAAGCAAAAAAAAATACAGATAAATAAATGCGAGTTACAGAGTTAAGTTATTCATTACAGATATTTCTTGTTTTTATAGCCTTTTTGTTATTTGAGTCCAAGATTGAGTCAAGATATAGTTTTACATCCATTACAAAGAGATCAAAAAAGGGTTTCCTATGCATTATTTTACTTTTATGGATGTGAAACTTAGCAAGAAACAAGATCAAATTTATAATAAATGCGTGAGAGGAGTCTTTCGTCTTGAAATCTAGAACAGAACATTTTCAAAATACAGAAGGAAACCTGGTTGGATATTATTGGATATCAGAGCAACAATGTCCTTTCAAAACTTTAGTGAGTATGTACACTTCCAAAAAAGATGAACAGATGTTTCTAGATCAAGTTTACAGAAAGAACAGGAACTACTGCTGTTTACATTCAATGTTTACATTTACACTACTTTTATATCTACACTACTGCAGATACATATACAGTATTCTCTGACTAGCCTTATTTAAGGATGCCAAATGTGCCTTATGTGCCTTACTGCATATGCCACTTTGCCTCTATACCAACATCAACTACCTCATACATATACTGTGTACATTAACTCATATGCTGCTGTGCCACTCTTTGCAAATGTCAATGCTAGAACCTTCAGTTTATTTTATAGATATACTTTTTATACTTTTTATACTACTATGCAAAAACTCAGGACAGTATTACACTTTTATTATTTCATTTTATGCTTATGTTCATTAAATGTTTAGTGTTTTAGTGTTGGTGTAAATTTTCATACTTTTATACTACTATGCAAAAACTCAGGACAGTGTTACACTTTTACTATTTTATGCTTATGTTTATTAAATGTTTCAGTGTTTTAGTGTTTAAATGGTTACTGTTGCACCGAGGGACTGAGAGAAACGCAATTTCAATCCTGTGTATGTCCTGTACATATTGCAGTTCTGACAATAAAGTTGACTTTGAAATATCAATACCAGCTTGTATTTCTGAAGAAAGTGTTTAGTTGGATAAAATTTATGAATTAATTTAAAAGAAATGTCCTTGACTTTATTAGTGAGAAAGAAAAATTGTGGGAGAGACCAAACCTTTTTCCAATTAAGATTCTGCACACGAGTGACTCTTTTCATCCTCTTCCTGCTGCAGAACATGTCATCATCCTCGTCTGTGGACACCTCCTCCTCCTCCTCGTCCTGAGGAAGATTCCTTCACTGAGGTCACGCAGCACTTTGTTAGTTAGTTTTTTTCTTTTTGAACAGTTAAAAATTTTAAACAATACCATAAACAAATAAAAATGTAAATATTTCCACCAAAATATTCTGGAAACAAAGCAAAATGTTCAAAAAGGGAACAGGAAAAACCAATGGCTTATCTAGTCCTGTCCCTTACATACAGATTCTGAACTAAACCAGAATCGTAAAAATAATGAACAACCCAAAAGATAAGACAAATTGTGGACCAAAAAAAATTGTAGGCAAAAGCACAAGCTTAATACACCTTCACTTTGTTATACATCAAAATCAAAATAGCAGAATATTATCCTGTATATTTGTTTTTTCAAACATATCAACAAATTCCAGCTAAACAAGCTCATAAAAATACAGAACACAAAATAGGAAAAGCAGAAAAAAACACTCAAGTCCTATTATATTTGTTTAGTAAATGATTTTTATATGTTTTTTTATTTATTTAAAGATTGAAAAACACAGTTGAAACTCCTTACAACTATTCCACACCTGAATCCCTCTAGCTGAAGTACAGTTGTTTTTAATATTTGTCCTAATCTTTGGTTTTTCAAATAAACCCTTCTCTCGTAAATCATAGTTTTTCTCTTTAATTTTGAACCACTTTTGTATACAGCTTGGAAGGAGTTTATTATAAGCTTTGTACATAATCAGTGCTGTTCTGAGTTCTACTAAGTCGTAAAATTTTAAAATATGCAATGTAAGAAATATCTCATTAGTTGGATGAAAGTAATCAGAGGCAGTTATAATTTGGATAGCTTTCTTCTGGAGCATGTAAACTGGTTTTGTGTTGGTTTTATACAAGTTTCCCCATATCTCAACACAATAATTAATGTATGGAAGTATGAAACAACAGTATAACAAGTAAAGTGGGTTTTTTTTTATTTAGGAGATGTTTTGTTTTATTCAGTACTGTATTGCAATTGAACTGGTCCATCTACAGCAGGGGTGTTCAGACTTTTTCAGCATGCGAGCTATTTTTGAAATGATCAAGTCAAAGTGATCTAAGGCCTTGTTTACACGAAAACAACCTGTGGAAACATTTGTGATTTTTCAATGTTTATTGGGGGTAATAAACAAAAAATAAGCTGGTTTACATGAAAAATGCTGTAGTTTTCATGTCAGTCGGGTTGCCAGATAAGAAATTATGAACTATAGTACTGTGGCTTTAAAATGATAGTATTTTGACCTAAACTGTTGTGTTTGCTGAGTAAAGATGTTCCAAGATTCAATTCAATTCAGTTTATTTATATAGCGTCAATTCACAAAAGAAGTAATCTCAGGGCACTGAACAGACAATTATTTTTTTTAATGTCATGCTGCAATCTACCAGTACTACCTCAGAGATCTACCAGTAGATCGCCATCTACGTAATGAGCACCACTGATCTACAGAATCTGAGTTCTGGTTCTGCTTGCTGAGCTCCTCTTTTATTTCCTGGCTCAGCTTTGGTCCTCTTCTTCGCTTGCAGCGCCTCTTCCTCATCATCCCTGCTACGAGTGACTCTTTTCATCCTCTTCCTGCTGCAGAACATGTCATCATCCTCGTCTGTGGACACCTCCTCGTCCTCGTCTTGAGGAAAGATCCCTTCACTGAGGTCACGCAGCACTTTGATGATTTTGTAGAGTTTTTGTCGGTTGTGGCCCAACGTGCTGCTGCGTCCGGCCAGCTCCAGCAGTTTGTCCGCCACAGCAGAATAATCGAACTGTAGAACCGCTCCGATGTCAGAGTCTTCCAACGGAAACGGTTCTTCATCACAGTCATCATCATCTTTGCTCAGTTGACTGCCATTGATCTGTTTTCCTGCTGACTTCCTGCAGACTGTCCTGGTTTCATCATCTTCACTGCCCTCCTCCTCCTCCTCCTCTGAAGCCTGCCCTGAATCTTTCAACTCCTCCATCAGATGGTGAACAGCAAACGGAGCCTGGTCGATGATGGCGGTGAAGATGTTGCTGCAGATGGCACTGAGCAGCAGCCGATTCTTGGTTTTGGCTGCTGTTTTGCAGAAGGGTTCGATGAACATCAGGTTCTGAGTGGCAGCGAGCTGAGCAGAACCAACCGCTGCCAGTTCAGGCAGGTACAGGGTCAGGATGTGGAACTGCAGTCCAGCTGGAGCCTTGCTGTCACTCTGAAGGAGGTGTGACGTCAGCAGCTGCAGGAACTTCTCCACCACACTTTTGTCCCAGTCCATCGTCTTCAGCGCCTCGAAGGTTTGTCTGAACATGAAGCGGACCAGCTGGTAGAACTTGTCCATCCGCAGCCTGTCGATACCGGCCCACTCTCTTTTGAAGGTCTGCAGGAAACTTCCCAGGTACATGAGTTGCTTGTCAAAACTCTGAAAGTTGTGGATGAAGGAGGAGATGTGGTTGGAAAGTTGCTCCTGCAGCAGAGGTTTGTCCTGCATCCACACACAGTAGAACAGACCTCTCCACAGTTTGAGGAGCTCATCTGCTGAGAATCCTTTCAGAGACCTCACACTGATGTATCTCCTCAGTTTCTTCACGGTTCTGGTCCGGACGCTCTTCTCGTTGGAGGCAAGTCTCTGTGCCAGAAAAGCCTCTGGTTCCAGAACAGCAGCCATGCTTGCTGCTGGGTTTCACGTGGACACGAACTTCTCCTTCCGAAACTTCGTTTACACGTGCGTCGCACGATGATGACGTAAATCTGTCGGTTCTGGGTAGAAAATAATAATACTGTAATAATAATCTTGTTTGTTTGTAAATAGAAAGTTAGTAATTGACTTACTATATGACGCAAAAACTATACTGTTTTTTTTGTTGTTCGAATATTTCAAGTAAGAAAGTTTTTGTTGTAAATTTAGCCAAATTTTACATCCACAGCTGTAAATTCTCCTTGCTAAAACCTAGATTTATAGTGTTTTCTAATTATATTTCTTCTTACTTATCTACTTTAAAGTATTGTACCAACGCAAAAGCCCTAAAACACACTGTAACGAATTTCTGTTGTAAGCTGCCCAAAACATATTTTCATGTTTCTATTTGTGCCTTTTATTCTCTTTCTTGTTGTGCATGCCTTAAGTCTCGAGCCATGTTTGTCATTGATTTGTTGTACTTGTACAATAAAATAAAAATGTTTACCGGACCGGCTCGGTGTCAGTGACCCAGTTTGACCAGCAGGTAGCGCTGCAGCCCCAGCAGAACCTCGGTTCATGAGCAGAACTGGACTGTACCGCCCCCTGCTGGACACCAGCGCTTACTTCAGTCCAGCTGATGGAAACCTGCAGTCTGGTTGTCTGTGCAGAAATCTTTTGATCTTTTACTTTAAATTATTTTAGAATTTAGATGCAAACAGGCTGTTGGTCTCGACTAAAACCACCGAGATCCCGTTTATGATTGTTTTCCTGAAAATGTTTCTGTAAAAACAAAGAAACAACTTTTGTGTTCGTTATATGACATCTGAACACTATCAACACGCTTAATATTAATATTATGATCAGAAATAGTGAACTCAGGGCCGGCCCAAGCCTCCATGGGGCCCTAAGCGAATTTAGGTTTGGGGCTCTCTATTTCTCTTAAAAATGTGGATCACTGCAATCAACAGTCAGATGATCAGATCATTCACCCACCTAACATTAACTTATTGCAACTCTGACAGCCTTGTTTACATTATCCTATATGTATATACTAAAAGTAATAAAAGAAAAAAACACCAGTATGCAAGGTATTGTACAGCAAAAGTGTAATCTGGCTTATTATCGTTGGTTCCAAAGAACTGCAGCAGTAATGTTCAAAATTATTTGTTGTGCAAGATCAACAACAAACAGATAAAACAACTTAGATGCATGAAAATAAATTTAACTGTGCAAAAACAGACAAAATAAAATAAAACTATCAAGGAAATCCTTAAATAATGTAAATTATCAATTACTTGAAACCACATAAAATGGTTTAAAAATATATATATTTAAAGTTGAATAATTAGTTCTTAAAACTATGTAAACATATGCAACAATTTGCAAAAGCTGAACTTAAAATATTAAATAGAATCATAGAAATCATTACTTTAAAAAAAAAAATCCACTTAGGGGGCCCCCTAGTGGCCCCTGGGCCCTAAGTAGCCGCTTATGCCTTGGGCCGGCCCTGAGTGAACTTATAGATCATCAGGATGTTTTTATCATTTAAATTTATTATTAATTTATCTTACTAATTCTGCAAACGTGGTTCTATTTTTTTTATTAGTGTATGTCTTACCTTATTCACTGTTTCTTTTTACAATTTATATTTTTGCTATTGTTGGATGTAACTGGGACCCTGTGTACACAATTTCGTTCCACCTCATGTACCACATGTGATGTGAATGATAAAATATACAGTACTTGAACTTGACTTTTTTTTAAATTAAATTTATTCATTTTACATCAATATAAAAAAATAAAAAACGTTTAAACATACAGTGTACGTAGAGTGTAAAAGACATAAAATGAAAGGTGGCAGAGAGAAGAAATAATCTTATATTATCTGCCTCTTAAAAAAAAAAAGCAAACTCAATCCAAACAATCAACTCAAGCAATGTTTTTCAAGTAATTGAACAAAAAAACAACTTCATTAGTTAACTAGAAAATTACTAATAGATTTAAATAAAGATTTTCGTATTTTGTTAACAACTTAGATTTGATCATTTTTTTAAACACGAGCATAGATTAAGCATATTTAACATCGTTTTCTAAATTGTTCCATAAATCAATTCCCTGTATCAAAACAGTCCGACCCTTCAAACTGGTCCTATACTGAGGTTTTGCAAAAATCTCAGTTCCACTATAACAAGACCTTCTTTTGACAAAAACTTTTGAACGTTTGGAGGCAGTAAGTTGTTTTGAGCTTTATACAGTACATGACTAATGAAATATTATAATCCACCAAATCATAAAACTTCAATAACTTAAGTTGATTAAATAATATATTGGATGGATGACAATAAGGTTTCCCTAAAATAATTCTCACAGCTCTTTTCTGTAAAATAAAAACAGGCTTTGTTATAGTTTTAAATGCCTTCCCCCAAACTTCAACACAATAAATTAAATGTGGAACAAAAATTGTATTATATAACAAATACAAAGCTGTCTCATTCAAAAAATCTTTAACTTTATACAGTACCGCAGTAGATCTGGCTAACTTAATTTTTACCGAATTAATGTGCTGTTTCCACGACAGTTTGTCATCAATTACCACACCCAAAAACTTCACCTCATTTACTCTCTTTACTTCCACTCCATCAATTTTTAGAAAAAAATCCATATTCTTTTTTGTATTACTAAACAACATGTAATTGGTTTTTCCAATTTAGCTAACTTTAGCTGTTTATGGATCAGAACATTCGGCTCATTTAACAGATGGGAGCTGTAACTTTCAGGTTTTTATGACTTTTTAAAAACTTTTTAAAGTATCTAACTTTATTAACAAATAATTATAATAAACAAAGTGAATATTTTTATTATTAGTAGTAAACTTTTATTATTAGTCACCATTTTGCTACTTTTAACTTTTAGTTAGCCGTTTGTTTCCTTTAGCTTTTATCTAGCATTTTGTTGCTTTTAGCTACTGTCGTGTCCGTTAGCTTGAGCAGCTTCATTTCAGCTCCTTCATTCTGGACTTTCAGCTGTTTTCACTGAAACTTCTCGTCTTTAGTTTGTTCTGTTTATGGTTCTTCTCCTGAACCTGATCCTTTACAGCCGAATGTTCTGTTCTGACCCGGTTCTGTGGCTCCAGCCGCTGCAGCAGAAGATCTGTTGAGTCGGAACCAGAGCTGTGGGAACAAAGATGGCGGTTGTGGTCAGGTGACATCAACCACAAACAAACAAACGGTTCTGAGTCAACAATAGAAACCCGAGTCTGGACCCAACCACCGGGCCTGGCAGCAGGCCCGCAGAACTTCATCCGGTTCTGATTCGGCCTCAGAGGAGTCGTTGTTTTAACAGTTTCTCTCCCATTGTTTACGTCGTGTAAAAAAACATGTTTGTTTACACGACGTAAACAACGTGGAGCTTCAAGAGTTACTTCTAACGAAACGTCAAACGTCTCGTCCGGTTCCTGGAGGTTCTGAGTTGAAGCCACAGGAGGTTCTGGTTCTGGAGGAGAACGGTTCCACCTGAGGAGCTTCAGGACGGATCATTCCAGAGACACGTTCTTTGAACTTTGGAGGTTCTGGCCCAACACACCTGGTGCTGACCCGGCTGAACATCAGCTTTCAGAACCTTCCAGACCCGGGACTGCGCTGACCGGGCCACACTTGGCAGGTTCTGATGGCGTCTTCTGGGTGGACGTGGTTCTGCAACCCAGCTGACAGAACCACCCGGCCCGGACCCAAACAACTGAGTTCTGGTCCGAACAACGTTTGGGTCCAACAAAGAACCGGCCGCCATCTTGAATTTTTGAATGTTTCAAGACGTCAGTTGATCCGTGGCCCTCAGAGTCCGAGCTGGGAGGACTCTCAGCTACTACCACCCAACATCCAAGGGCGGAGTGGCCATCGGGAGATTCGGGAGTTTTCCCGATGGGCCGCGTCATGAATGGGCCGATAGGCGCACGGGGAAAATGATGACGGTTGAATGAATCTGCTCAAAATCGACTTGTCCCTGACTTTAGGCTGCAGGCTCTTAAAGGGAGGGAGTACTGATCACTTTAAGAGACTGCAGCCTGCAGTCTCTTAAAGCGCTGATCCCTTTAAGAGACTGCGCCGCACTGGGCTGGCAGCTTGGGAGCTACCATTTGATAAAAAACACCCCTGAAAATTCACCGTTGGTTGAGTCCAACCCAGCAGCGAAGCACGTATTTTCCAAAACATCAGCTGATGGAGCAGCGCGGAGTCCAAACTGCTAATTAGCAATAAAAATGGATAGGAAGGGGCCGTGGAGCTGAAAAAGTCAGGTTGAAGAAAAGAAAGGCGGAGGAAGCTGCCAAATGTGCAAAGCTTACAGAAATTTTTTCAAAGAGACAGAAGAAGCAACAGGTAATATAAATTAAAAACTAGCATAATAAATTAAGCTAATGTCACAACGTTGTACTATGTCACTAAACATGCATGAAAGTCAAGTGGGACCTAAACTGACAGCCTGAGCCTAATTAGAAATAAAAGCAGAAATATATAAATTGACCAATAAATAAATAAACGTCAAAGGACAATTTAAATTAAAAGAGAACTTTATCTCATACCCTGATGCATGCTCAATAATCCAGGTAGAAAAATCTAAAAAAGCTAAGTCTGGTCTTCTGGACATTTTTTGCTTTGTTTTGTTTTGTTTCTTGAATGTCCAGAGGACCAGACTTAGCTTTTTTAGAACTTTATCTCATGTTTTAAAAATTAATTGACCATCATGTTTTTTTTCCAGCTTAGTTCCAACAAATTATATATTTTAATTCATAATTTTACATTTTACTGTGCTTAAAATACCGGTAGGCCTATATATTTTTTTGTTTTTACTTTGACTTGTGTTATGTAATTAAATGTAATTATTTTTTTATTTTTCCACACAAGTCCTTATTTACGTAATGAGGCAGAAATGCATGAGGTGAAGTGAAAACAGGATACAGAAAAATGTTAAAGCAACACATTTAATAGACAAATAAAAATAAACTCATGCATATGCATACATATTGCAACCAATGCCAAACTTGTCTCTGATTTTGCTTGTCTTGACCCTAAAAACTTTTCAGAGATAAGGCTTAAAGGACTCAAGAGCTCAGCACTTCAAGCAACAAGCAAAAATCTGCTTAGATTTGATGAGAGAGCCACAGTGAGTACTTTACACACACAGAGCTGTCCAGTCTTGGGATAGGCTGAAAAAGTCCCCTCTGGAAGAGTCCACTGTCAAGATGGTACTGAGATGGAACAGGGTTGAACCAGAGATTGAACTTGAAAGCAGGGCTTGTTCTTCTTGCAGAAACTGTGTTATCTGTGTTTACCTTATATTGACACAGTATAACCTTTTCACAGATGCCTATACTGTATAGGGCTGGCATACAAATATTTGTTGTCTCATGTTGCATGTGAAAGCTTCTCTACTCTCAAGTTCATCAAGAATAGACTATGAAGCACACTAACCAGGAGCATTTGGAGGCATTTATGCTGATGTCCACAGAGAAAGAACTTCTTATGTCCATTGACAATGACAAAGTAACACATATGGTGGCAGAAACTAGTGCACTTCTTAGGCGCTTACTGATGCTGTAGATCACATGTCAAACTCGAGGCCCATGGGCCAAATCTGGTCTCATTGACATTTTATCTGGCCTCAAATTTAATATTTTGAATGTAAAATAGTTTTATGGTTTATCTTTTTGTCACTGTATTTAGTGCAAACTTCTCATGACAGCTGGCCAACGTTCAAGCCAACAAAATTACGTTTTGAGTTTTTCAGTAATCTTTGAGTCTGATATGGAAAGAGCAACAAAGAATTGACTTATCATTTTCTGTTTTTTAAGTCAACTAATTTAGTTTTTTTCCCACCTGATTTGCTGAATTGTAACAAAATGTAACTAAAAATTATAACCAAAAAAAAGTTGTTGATTGTATTGCAATTAAAAAAATATTATAGGCTACATTTTTGCCAAATATTTTTAAAATGTGAAAAAATGGGCCACTCTTGGCCATTAAACTCCCGGGCTGAAAAGTTGTCCCACTCCGCCCCTGTGTGGAGGTCACTTACGCAGCGACTCTCAACAGATCAACTGACAAGAACTACATAAACTCTGAGACCGGTGAGTGTTTAAAGCAAACACAAAGCTTCTGAACGGTTTGAACCATACAGATAGAAAGAGTTCACTCAGCTGGATAAGGTGAAGAAACTTGAAGACGTTCAAGTGGAAAGATTATTTTTACTTTTTTAACCTTTTTCACTACAGACTTGAGACTTGAACTGTTGTCCCTCCCCCCATCCCCCAATGCTGTTATTGCATGAGCACCCTGTGAGTCATCAAGGCCTCTAATGACCGTCAGGCTGATGTTCCTCATTTGCATGTGAACAAACTGTTTTGATTGACATTGTTAAACCTGTTTGTCCTATGTGGAGGAACTGAAACTGAGGCTTGGGGTTAGGGTTAAACTCTCATTGACAATGGCAAAAAACATTTATTCTGTTCCTAAATCTACTCTTTGGAGACGAACTCATCTTGCTGCCAAGCGGAAATTTAAGTGTTTAGATGATGACCAAGATGATTCTCAAGATTTTGTTAAAAATTCTCCTGCATTTCAGCATGAAGTCATTGCCATGCATAGTGAACACAGTGAATCACTTGAAAGTTCTGACTCTCTTCATGATGATGGCACCAATGAACCATGCAGAAACTGTAGATATTCCTGTAAATGGGTCCTTTTCAGATGATGATCATGGCAGTATTCATTCAGACCATCATGCCAATCATTCTTATGATTTTCCCTCTGAATTGGATGTTCACATTTCACATAACTCTGAACTTGAACCAGATCGCTCAACAGATTGTTCTTCCTTACTGACGGTGAACAAGCCACCTATCAACATTTGCTGGGATGGATGTTTTTTTTATTATTTATTAATCCAGTTATAGGGGAGACCCCAGCAAGGCACTGTGCATTTTCCAGATTGCCTTTGCATATGACTAATTACTCTTTTTTGTTTTTGTTTGTTTTTTTGCAAATGCAGATGGAATCATGAATGGGGATTCTGCGGCAAGAGAGGATTTTATAAGGACTCATGCTGCAGAGCATTTAAAACATGCAAAAAGGGTAGAGGACATGCGCTCACACTGGACAATTAAAACGTGTCACAAAGAAGTGGAGGTGGGGCTTTCACACTGGACATTTAATGCACCACAAAGAAGTGGACACTGGACATTTAATGCACCACAAAGAAGTGGAGGTGAGGCTTTCACACTGGACATTTAATGCACCACAAAGAAGTGGACACTGGACATTTAATGCACCACAAGAAGTGGAGGTGGAGGGTCACACAGGACATTTAAAATGTGCCACAAAGAAGTGGAGGACACGGGCTCACACAGAACTGAGGAACACATTTTTTGGGGGGAGAGATGCAAATACAGGTGCTGGTCATAAAATTAGAATATGAAAAAGTTTATTTATTTCAGTAATTCCATTCAAAAAGTAAAACTTGTATATTATATTCATTCACACAGACTGATATATTTTAAAAAAAATTCTTAATGTTGATGATTATAACTGACAACTAATGAAAAGCCCAAATTCATTACCGGTAACAGAAAATTACATTACTTGAGATAAAAAATTAAAAAAAAGGATTTTTATAGATGTTGGCCAACTGAAAAGTATGAACATGGTACCATGGTCCTTGCAAAAGGACCCCCAACTAAGTATTCAAAGATGTACATATTGTACATTTCATGTTCATAGTTCTCAGTTGGCCAACATTTATAAACATTTTTTTTAATTAATCTCAAGTAATAGTCTAATTTTCTGAGGTACTAAATTTAGGGTTGTCATTAGTTGTTGGTTTTAATTATCAGCATTAAAAGAAATAAACTTGAAATCAGTTTAATGAAAGTTTCACTTTTTGAATGGAATTACTGAAATAAATCAACTTATTTAAAATATTATGACCAGCACACTTTTTAAACATATTTGTGGTGGGACTGTAATTTTATATAGCTTTCATATTTCTTGTGTTACTGCCAGTGTTGCAGCTATAAATCCAAAAGAAAAATGAAGGCATGTTAATAAAAAACAAAAACAAATTAATGTTAAGTACAGACCAAAGCTATGTGAGCTGTGTACTTTTAGATTTGTTTGTGTACTGGTACATTTTGTTTTGCCACCAGTTGATAAGCTCCCTCCAATGTAATTCTAAAGCTTTTGTTTTTTTAAAGGTACCAAAGGTGGACTTTTCCATTTTATGTGTTATGCTGTTCTGTTAATCCTTTAATTTATGTTAAAGAGGATAAAGGAAAAATGTAAGGAGTGATTTGTAAACCTTAAACCAACGGTTTCCACCATGTTTCCTGCTGCACAATGGATGGTCAAATGTGGTTCCTAGCTTTGTTTGCCTCAACGT
>JBBPBX010001842.1:79132-97098 GCA_038048925.1 Garcialebias charrua | reverse complement strand
ATAAAAAAAATTACAGATTAGAACACCCAAATGTGCTACAACGTGACGGCATTTTTCAAGTTACTCAAAAAAAAGAGGCGCTCTTTCAGAAAAAGAATCTGTATGGCAAGCAGTTAACACACCAAACAAACGGGCAAGGCTCTGCCTCATGCCCAGTGCCCAAGTGTACGTCACATGACGTTTTGCAGAAATTCTCGGATTTCTAGGGGCGTGTCCCAGAGAAAAAATTATCATAACTTTGAATAAAATTTTAATATATTTATAATTTATTTTGCAAAAACGAACAGAGCTGAATGATATAAGATATATATGTTGTGACAAATATGCAAATTTCCAACATCATGTCACAATCCCTTTAATATGCTTTTAAAGGATTCTCTAAATATGTAATTTTAAAGGAAATGCATGCTGGACTTTGTGCTGGAGGAATGAAGCTATATTTTTCTCCTGGATGTTTTCCAAGCACATTACAATTAAACTGTTGGATTGAATTGAATTAACTGTGTTACACATAAACCTTGAATTCAGTTTTACATTTTTTATTTTCAGATAATTTTTTTTGGTGTACGGTAGTTTCCTTTAGTGACAGAAAACTGAATGGTTTATGTTTATCTATTTTTTTTACTAACAAAATATTAAATTATATATACCGGTACTTGTATTTTATATTATCAGAAGTATATTATCTTATAAAATTATTTCCTGATTGTGTGTTTCCTTCCAGATAATGCTGGTGTGGCAATAGTGAATTTTTATGCTGACTGGTAGGTGTATTTCTTAAAACTCTTTGAGTTTTTCTTTTGATTTTATCTTTTTCAGATGGTGTCGTAAATATAACTTGGTCATCTTAGCTACATAATTTGCTGATTCATTAATTTATTGTCCTATTTACTTCATACTTTTTGTACTTACTTGAATTTTGTATAGCTCTCTGAGTAAATAACAAGTTGTGAATTTTTTACAGGTGTAGATTCAGTCAAATGCTCCATCCGATTTTTGAGGAGGCGTCAAACATAGTGAGAGAGGAGTTTCCTGATATGAAACAGGTGGTGTTTGCTCGAGTCGACTGTGACCAACATGGTGAGTATGACTATTTGGTGTTTTATAATAACATTGTTGAGTGAATTACTACAGAGTTTCTGTTCATATCTTCACTTAAGGACATCAACTTTTCAGCAATGTTAGGCTGGTTACTTTGAAATGTTATTTTTCGGAGCCACAATTATTGCTCAACATCCATCCATCCATTTTTTTCCGCTTATCCGGGGTCGGGTCGCGGGGGTAGCAGCCTAAGTAGGGAGGCCCAGACTTCCCTCTCCCCAGCCACTTGGAGCAGCTCCTCTGGGGGAATCCCAAGGCGTTCCCAGGCCAGCCGAGAAACATAGTCCCTCCAGCGTGTCCTGGGTCTTCCTCTGGGTCTCCTCCCGGTGGGACATGCCCGGAACACCTCACCAGGGAGGCGTCCAGGAGGCATCCTAACCAGATGCCCAAGCCACCTCAACTGGCTCCTCTCGATGTGGAGAAGCAGCGGCTCTACTCCGAGTCCCTCCCGGATGACTGAGCTTCTCACCCTATCTCTAAGGGAGAGTCCAGACACCCTGCGGAGAAAACTCATTTCGGCCGCTTGTATCCAAGATCTCGTTCTTTCTGTCACAACCCAACATTGCTCAACATACAATTTTCCTAATTAAAAAAATTATAATTTTAGTTTTTTAACCTGTGTTAATTTTTAAATGAAGGGTAAAAATGTGAACAGTGAGGTTATTAGGGAATTTGTCCTTTAGCAGACATGGTCTTGACCTTGAACTTATGTCAGCCATCTCTCCTGCCACAGTCTCAACTATTTAGAAGCCCAAACCTTTGGAAGGGCTTTTCCAAAATGTCTTTGAGCTCACGTGTTGTTATCAAAACCTCTGAAACTACAGATTTTAATGAACCTTCCTAAAGTTATCATTGTATGTATTTCTACAGTTTATTAACTTTTGGAGACAACTCTATTCATAATGGCCACAACAGCAAAGTGACCTTAGCAAAAACCCTTTTTAAACCGTTGTGACTTGGAGAAGGCTGTTCATGCTTTTATCAGTTCTAGGCTTGATTATTGTAACGCTCTGTATGTTGGTGTGCCTCAGTCAACACTGAGCCGCCTCCAGCTTGTTCAGAATGCAGCAGCTCGCCTTTTAACCAACACTCCTAGATGGGACCACATCACACCTGTTTTATTCTCACTACATTGGCTTCCTGTCCGTTTTAGGATAGATTTTAAACTTTTATTATTTGTTTTTAAAGCTCTGAATGGCCTCGCTCCTACTTATATAACGGAGTTGTTAAGTTTCCCCGCCCGCTCCAGGTCTCTGAGGTCAGATAGCCAACTCTTGCTCTCTGTTCCACGGACAAAATATAAACGTTGGGGTGACCGTGCCTTTTCTGCGGCCGCACCTCGACTCTGGAATACACTCCCACTTGAGCTACGCCAGATTACTGAACTTGGCCCTTTTAAATCAAAGCTTAAGACTTTTTTATTCAAACTGGCTTTTAGTAATTAAATATGTGGTGACATTTCTGGTTTTATTTTTGCTTTTATGTTGTGTTTTTCTTGATTTTTAATCTGTCTTTTTAAGTACTGCACTGTTTTTTGTTAAGCACTTTGGTCACCACCACCATGGTTGTGTAAAGTGCTATATAAATGAATAAATGAAATGAAATGAAAAACAAATGCGGCTAAAAGTCAGCCAATTTGGCAAATATTGAGCTAAAACTGGGTGTGGTAAATGGTAAATGGAGCTTACTTATATAGCGCTTTCCAGCCCCCTTTGAGGGGCCCCAAAGCGCTTCACAGTACCAACCATCCACCCATTCATACACACATTCATACACCGGTAGTGGTAGACTTCCTTGCAAGGCACTGCCTGTCCTACCGGTAGTTACTAAGAGTCATAACAACAACAAGTTCAGAAAGTTGTAAAAGACACATCATAAACTCTGTTTACATTTTATTAACCTTTATTTAACCAGGCAAACCCCACTGAGATCACAGATCTCTTTTGCAAGGGAGGCCTGGGCCTGAAGGCAGACTAACATGCATGTTTTTGGTCTGTGGGAGGAAACCGGAGTACCCGGAGAAAACCCACGCAAGCACGAGAAGAACATGCTAACTCCACACAGAAAGACCCCAGGTCCAACCGGGGATTACACCCAGAACCTTCTTGCTGTGAGGCAACAGTGCTAACCACTGATCCACAGTGCTAACCACTAAATTGGTTATATTTTTATCTCATTGACATTACTCCAGAATAAAATTAGAATTATCTAATCAACACGCCCAAAAACAAAACTACCGGTAGCTTGTTGCAAGGCCAGGTGATAAACTGTCAAATTTCAACAAACTTAATATAATTTAATTTTGAAGCTTTTGAGATGGAGAATTAAAAAAAATTACCTCAATGTTGAAAAACTTTTCATTGTAAGTCATTTTGCCTGCACAGGTCACAATTTAATTTCTCTTTCTGTACATGCCTCTTACTGAGGTGTTCGCAGTGTTCTCTGTATTTTATGCGTACTGGTGTTGGAACAACTTTTCTATTCTGAATTCAAGATGTGGATGGAATTACAGCGACCAACCTAACAGAAACTGCTGGTAACATTTTGCAGCAAGAGCTTTTTTTTTTTTCCTTCTTTTTTTTTTACCCCATTCACACAGTCACACCAAAACAAATAAAATAAACATTACACCCTTTTTAAGTCGTTGATGTTCACCTTTTGGATAATCCAACAGGCCAAACAGGAGGTGGCTCAGCACCTTGTCGGTGTGCGTTTACACAGGAAGCAAGCAACACAGTATCTGCAGTGACAACAGCATGGTTGATCAGAGCTTCACATTCTGCAGCGCCTTCTCTCCCTCACGCACGTCTTAGTCATGTGGACGTGTGTCATTCTGCACCAGAAAAACAGCACGTTTAAGAAATTCTCAAAAGCAATAACTTTACAGTTGCAAACAACTTTTATTGTCCTTTTTCCCTGTTGCTGTTATGCACAATTTAAAATACCGTATTTTCTGGCCTTTAAGTCGCTCCGCCCCATAAGTCGCTTTAGTCCAATATGTCCAATAAATTGGAAAAATCCATAAATATGTCGCTTCGCCCCATAAGTCGCATCTATTATGCGTCACCGCTGACGCGTCGCGTATGTTGCACGTCACCGTTGACAACCCGAAATGTGGGCTGGTGACGTTTTGCCCTGCTGCATATGGCGGCCACAGGAGCGTGCACGGAAGGACTTTAACCAGATTAACACAGTAAAAACAATTACAGTACATGTATTTGTTTGCAGAAAATTATAGCAAAGATGTGTCTTAGCTTAACCTTTCCTTAATAAATGCACATAATTGTCAAATCAGCTGGATTTAAAAAGTAGTTTCGCTATGTGCACCCGCGCGGGTGGGACCGTTGCATTTTCTTTAAAATTTAGCAAGATAAAAACTTTAAAAAAATATTTGTTTGCTGACATTATAGCAAAAGTGTTTCTGAGCTTAACCGTTCCTTAATAAATTCACGTAATGGTCAAATCAGCTGGATTTAAATAGTTTCGCTTTGACGTCTTCCAAACGGTCGCGAAATAAATCGAATTTTAGCTCAAACATCTCCTACAGCTAATACGTTGTAAATATCCATCCAGTGATTACTTTCTGTAAGTTTCATCAAAATCTGTCCTGTGGTTCTTGAGCTATTTTGCTAACAAGGTAACAGTAGTTCAGACCTCCAGAGAGCAGGAGGCCGTGCTGCGGCAGAGTGAGTCCGACCAGAGAAGGCTTTTTTCGGACACATGAGCTGGGAACTGTCGGTGGACCCTAGCGGCCGAAAGTGGTACTGCTCCATTTTTTTTCGTCAGAATGAATGGAAACTGTCATATCTCAGCCAAAAATTGGTCTAAAAATATGGGTAGGTCCTACCCCAGAGAATTTTTGGATAAAATAGATGACATTTCCTGCATTCTGGTGTATTTTACAAAGGTTTATTACAGTAGATTAACATGAAACAAAAGATGTAACCTCATTATTGAAATTACTGCAAAGATGCAGCCCTGCCGGTAAGGGCCGTCCACTTCAGGACTAATTGAGGTCGCTGATTTGTCAGTTGCTTAATTGTCAGTTATAAACATCAACATTAAAAGAAACAAACGTTAGAAATGTATCAGTCGTGTGTAACAAATGAACAAGTTTCACTTTTTTTTTATGGATTTACTGAAATAAATCAACTTTTTCACAATATTCTAATTTTATGACCAGCACCTGTATTTCAAATTTACTTTTAATCACTTTGTGTGATTTATAAGTGTTACCGGTAAGTGCAGGATCATTTCTCATTTAATTACCGGTACCGTAGTCTATCCCCACACCGGGGTCAGCTGTGCCTCATCCTCCTCCCTGCTCCACAGTGATTCACACATCAGATTGTACACAAAAGTGCAAGAACTTATGCTTAGTGCAAAACTTTAATTATATTTGTGTTTTTTAATAAAATTGCCCATGACTTTGAACTTTTAGGGGCGGAGATTATTATTATTATTTATTTTATTTTTTTAAGAGCAGAAGCAGAAATGTGAAGGAACAGCTCTGATGTGAATTCAAAAAAAGTTCAAGACAAAACGTGCTCTAATGTGATATTGAGAAGCTTTGTTTAAAATTATAATTTTATTTAGCTAATAGTTTTACAGTCACTCTTTGTCAAGCAGGTTGAAAAAAGAGTAATCCTTCAAATGCGCAGACACGGCCGTGACCCTCCTTCTGTCTGCTCCGGACCACGCAGCTAAATGACTCCACCCAACGGGCAATGTAGAACCAATCTGCGCATGCGTCTAACAGAAACAGAAACTTACCGCTTGTGTACGTTGACCTGCGTCAAGAGTGAGTCGTTGACAGACGTGGTGGAGAGAATCCAGTGATTTTTCAAAATAAAAGTTGTTTTTTCTGTGCGGCCCGGTACAAATTGACCCATGGCCCGGTACCGATCCGCAGCCTGGTGGTTGGGGACCACTGCCCTAGATGACAGCTCTCCGCTCCACACAGAGGGCTGTGGTAGCTCGGTGCTCTGTGGTTTCATCAGGAAGAGAGCATCCGGCGTAAAAACAATTGCCAAGATTTTGTACAACTTAGTTCTCTGGCGACCCCTGAAGAAGGGAGCAGCCATTAGAGGAAAAAGAAGAGGCTTGAGAAACAAATATTATTAATTTGTAGCTGTTTGTTTTCATACATCTGTTAAATTTGCTTTCCAAATTATTAAATGATTAATATTGTTTGTAAGACTGGGAAACCCATTTTGTTCACTTCTCTGTATTTTAAAATCAAGTAAGCCTCATAAGATGAGACTTTCACACCTGTTTAATAGTGCGAAGGCCTAAGTAATATCAGAATACTATGATAAAATGTCTTAATATTTGCCAATAAAATTGTCAAAGCAAAAGTACCAGCTATGGTTAAAAGTTGAGTTTTAGCCAAAAAACAAGTAGACAGCTATATCAGTGAAGGAGCAATATGACCTCAGCTTCAGAAAGTAGTATACAATGTCATGACCTCTGTTTGCACTGGATATTTTTATGCTATAAGTTGCTTTCTTCTATGAACGGCAAACAACAATAAAAAGTGCACGAATACACACTTCCTGTATTTGATGCACATGTGCACACAAAGATGTCTGACACACCAAAGCATGTGCACATAAACCACCAGCCACAGCCTTTTGAGATAAAGCAAATTAAAGAGAATTATTGATGACCTGCAAACTGTTTGAAGACTAATGACAAAACTGCTGCTTCCTGTGAAGGCTGGAGGCTTAGAGACACCCTGCAGGGAGACTGACACCTGCCACACACACACATGCACACACTCACTGATCACTGTGCAGTGAGGATATTTACTCTTGGTGGGGTGGGGGGGGGACTGCTTTCATGTGGGAGATCAGAGCTCGGAGCTGACTGAGGGCAGAGTGTTTCAGACTCGGGTTTAACGGCTCCTCATTCCCATGTGTTTTTACTCGCCTTCTTCTTGCTCTTCATCAATTGATTCAGCTTTCTTAACTCCTCCTCTGCCTCTGCGTGCAGCCGACATAGCTCAGCGCTACCGCATCACCAAGTATCCAACGTTGAAGATGTTCCGCAACGGGATGATGATGAAGAGGGAGTACAGGGGTCAGAGGTCGGTGACCGCCATCGCGGACTTTATCCGCCAGCAGAAAGTCGACCCAGTGAAAGAGTTGCACTCTGTGGAGGAGGTTAATACTTTGGATGTAAGTGGACAATACACACATTCTGTCCAATAACACACAAATGTGTACGTCAAAGAATAAAACACTTATTTTGCATTAACAGAGGAGCAAGAGAAACATCATTGGATTCTTTGAAACAAAGGACTCTGATAACTATCACACGTATGAGAAAGTTGCCAACATCCTCCGAGATGACTGCACCTTCTCAGCTGCGTTTGGGTGAGGCACAACCTCACACTTAGACCCTCACAGAGTTGTTACTTCAATGTTAGTCTTCTATTTACAGTTTTGTGTTTTTGATCTGTACTCTTGCAGTGCTGTATCAGCATCTGAGCGCTTTAGTGGCGATAACGTAATCTACAAACCTATGGGCGAGAGCATTTCTGACATGGTCTACCTCGGCTCGCTCACCAACTTTGACCTGGCGTACGCTTGGGCACAGGACAAGTGTGTGCCTCTAGTTAGAGAGATCACCTTTGAAAACGGAGAGGTTTGTTTCCTTTTTAATATTGTCCATTACTATACATACTTGTTAGTAGGGCCGAATTGCATTTGCAATAATATTGCAATATGACAAAAGATTTTCTAATCGCAAAGGCTGCAATTTGACTGGTCACATGATCTGGTTACGCGACTTACGAGTGAGCGGTGCAAAGCAGAGCAGGGAGCAGGAGAAGTCAAGACTGCATTTTAACCGGTGGCACAATGGCATCAGGCTTGACAGAAGCTGATAGATCTGAAAGTTTGGTACCAAGGAGCGGCAGCACGTCTGCTGTTTAGAATTATTTTGGCTATGAAAATGAAGATGCTGCGCACCAACATGCATTGTGCAGAACCTGCCTTGCTGCTGCTGTTGCTACCTCTCAAAGTAACACCACAAATCTTTATCAACACTTCAAAAAACCACAAAGCCATTTACGATAGTTGCATGGCTAGAATGCCAACGGCCAGTGCTTCAACTTCAAGTAAGCAAAGTAGCAGCCGACAGGGATCACTAACCAAACTGTTAGAAGCTATTACTCCATATGAACATAGTTCAAAACGGCACGCAGAAATAACTCGAGCAATAACGGAGTTCATAGGGAAAGACATGATGCCCATTTACAGTGACCAAGCCTGGGTTTACAGCTTTGGTAAACACAGTGGATAAGCAGTATAAAATGCCCTTGCGCACACATTTTAGCCAAGTTGCCATCCTGGAGCTACAAAAAAAAATGCAGAAACAGAGTTGCAACGGAGCTGGGTCGTTCTAATGTGATTAATGGGTGAGTCGGGCCGCGATCCAATTATATGATAAAATAGCCTGCCATACATCCACCAGCCGCATGCAGCCATTTCACTGCAAGCTGACCGGCCTTGAAAGGTAAAAAGTTCAGTGAAGCTTCAGATTAGACTGTACTGCCAGGCAGCGACCCATCGCCCAAATGGACATTAATTCTGCTGCTGCACTCAGCAGACGTGCACGGCCGATGATCCACACAGGTGAGATCCCAAGGCAGACGGGTGTGCCAGTAATTCAGAAGAACGCAGGCAGAAACGGGGTTTAAATGCTTTTTTTTATGGCCATGAAATGACAAACACCTCTCAGCTCCGAATCTTCTGCCATGTTTACCGGTACTCAGCTGCGCGTCCCCGACTGTTAATAACTACCGTAATTAAAAATTACTGTTTTTTTTCCTGGTTCGGACCTGTAATTACTGTTAATTCGTCGGATCAGATGGGGTTAGAAAATTATGACTGCAGGCTGGTGCCGGGTCTGATCAGATTTTTTTTGGGGCCCGAATGCAACTCTATAGTGAGGTTAAAAAAAATTCCAATTAGAATATTTTCCAAAATCGTTCAGCCCTAGTTGTTATCAAACTACGGTATATGTGCATGTTTGGATGTATTTATTTACACGAACACTCAGGTCGTGGAAGTTTATGGTTTGTTGCTCTGCTATGCCCCAAGAAAAGCCCCGCCTTTTTCTGTTTTTGATGTCCAGGAGCTGACCGAGGAAGGACTACCTTTCCTCATCTTGTTTCATCTTAAAGAAGACACAGAAAGCTTAGAAAAGTTCCAGCAGGAAGTTACTCGCCAGCTCATCAGTGAGAAAGGTGAGTTCATGCCAGGAATGTAAACTTTAGTTAGAAGTGTGTTCAATGTGCTGTTAGTTACTTCAGCCTGTCCTCCTCAGGGTCTATAAACTTCCTTCATGCGGACTGCGATAAGTTTCGCCATCCTCTGCTCCACATTCAGAAAACTCCAGCTGACTGTCCTGTCATTGCCATAGACTCATTCAGACACATGTATGTTTACCCCAATTTCCAAGACATTAGGTAAGTACTCTGGTCTTTTCCAACTTTAATAAATTTGTCATTCACTATATGTATTCACCACAACTGAATCTTTTTTTTAATTGTATTAATAAATTTATTCATTTTAAATTAAAACGCAAAACAATTTCACATACGGTACTTTATGAAAACAAAAAACATAAAATGAAAGGTAGCAGAAAGAAGAAAAAATCTTGTAATATCTGCCCCTTTTTAAAACATTCAATACAAACAATCAATTCAAACAATAATCATCTATAAATAACAGAACAAAATGAATAACTCATCCCAATTTTCAATTTCTAATACATTACACATTAAACTAATTCATATGTATTTTTGTTCTTCAAAACAATCCAAGAAAATATGCAGGATGCAATTAAAAAAATTTGTTTTTTGTTTTTCTTTACATGAAACCTTGCCCACAGCTGTGCTTCTATATTTGAATAAATCACTTATTTCAAACAAGGTCACATTCAGCCTTTTTAAAAAAAAAAGTGTTTTTGAGGAATGATTGCCTAATAATGATGAGCGATGTAATACATCACTCACCTGCACATGTAATTTATAACAAGATCTGCTCTTTATAATACAGTCAGTTTTGTCTCTCTCTCTCACACACACATGCACACACACACGTGCACACACCATAATCTGCTGTGTGTTGAACACCAGAGAAATGTCACACCTCCTAAAACCTCTCCTTTGTGAATGAGCCAGGACACCGGAGCTAATGTGACATGATTTGGCACGTGCAATAAGTGCTAAACTAATCCATTCTAATCTAATTTAATCTTATTTATTCTGCCCCCCACCACTAACCTCTCATCCGCCTCTGCAACAATCAGGGTCTGATCAGATACACAGAAGCCCGGAGGACTGACTAGCCCTCCACAACCTTATTACATCACATCACTACTGCATGTGGCACACAGCTTGTAATTACATTAGCAGAGGGTTTGTTATATATAAAAACATACATGTTTATGTGTGTGTTTTTTGTTCAGACACTCTTTCACACATGCCTATGTGGCATGGTTACATGTGGCATGTCTTTAATGAGAACAATTCATAAGATGGTGTTGATTTTGATTTATGCTTATTAAGAATAAATCTGCAGGAAGTAATATCCTCTGCTGCCATGTCTAGTTTGGTCTCGATGTTGATTAAGTCTGACCTGCTTTGTACTTCGAGCAGATCAGTATTGGACAGACTGTGTAGGAATGCATGAAACAATGGCGTCATTTGTGCAAATTTTTTTCTTGTGTGCATTGCATGCGTGCATTGCATATAACTGGGCCTTCTGTACCCCCACCACAGACACCGTATGGACACGTGAAACTAGTTGAAGCCTTTGCAGTAAAACCAACCAAAAATAAACAGTTTTACTCTCCATTTATGTTTATTTGAAAACAAAGTTCATTCTTAATGATTTTTAAAAACCATTTATCCAAAAGTATTTGTTGCAATTGCTTTATTCAGACGACCTGATTTGTAGTGTTACTCGGCAGCTTTAGTTAAATAACTAAGCGCTCCCAGCAGTAAAGTGACAAACAGAGCGTGTCATTTCCCATTTGCTAACATAAAAACAGCTAGCAAAATAAGAGTTAGCAAAATGAGGATTGCAAGAGCTTGGTGATATTGGGATGGTCCATTTTTTTGTTGAACACTTGTGTAGCAGACGTGAGAAGGAATACATTACCTTAAGCACTTGTTTTTCAGGGTGGTTGGGGAAAAATGTCAAACCTATAAACCATTAGGGTAATTGGTAATGTTTAGACTACTTTATTAATTTACCTTTTTATTTATTTGATCTCAGTAAAAAATAAAGGGTGAATACATTAATTATAAAGAGTTTTTCATTGCACTGATAACTCTGTGATGAGATCAACTCTACCTGTTGCATCGTGTGCTGTTGAAGGTGCTGATCAGCACATGTGTGTAAATTAGCCACCAGACCTGCTAGAACACTCTGAAAGGGGGAAAGTCCAAAGAAAACACAATTAGCTCCAACTCTAAATCTGATTGGTTGATCAAACCATCTATCCAAACTTGCCTCATTTGTTGTAATGGCCTTGGGAAAAGGGAAAAGGATAGAAATGGAAGAAATTCTTCGGTCCATTCAGGCAGACTGTGAATAATAAGTGCTGTGCTCTCATCATTGTACGTTCCCATACAATGGTGAAATTGGTTCTCTGCATTTAATACATCGCACCTGGGATTATACACCCAGGTGGAGCAGTAGGCAGCTATGTAAGTGCCCAGGGAGCAATTAGGGATTAGGTGTCTTGCTTAGAGACACCACGACTCTTGAGCAAAGCGTAGCATCTAAAGTAACGCAGGGTAGTTAACGGCACTTATTATGATTGTTTTAAGTTGCTTCAGCTTTCATCTGTTTGGTTGTAACAGTGTAAAGTTCGATTTGGTTTCATACTGTACAATTACAGTATTTCTTACTTTTCCTCCCTAGCATTCCTGGTAAACTAAGACAGTTTGTTTTGGACCTTCACTCCGGTAAGCTTCACAGAGAGTTCCACCATGGTCCTGACCCCACAGACAGCACGCCAGGACAGGTCAGTCAGCATCTTCAGCTCTGTGGACTGTCTGAACATTAGTTTTTTTAATGCACATTTTTACAGTTAGTGTTGTACTGGACTTTTGTCTTCAGGATGAGGTGGAAGGAGAAGTGGCGAGCAGTCCTCCAGAGAGCTCATTCCAGAAGCTGGCACCGAGCGAGACCCGCTACACCATCCTCAGAAGGGACCGAGATGAGCTGTGACCCAAAAGGCCTTGCAGCAATCCTGCAACTCAATGCCATGCCCCGGGGTCAGGGAGGGGGTTAGGGTTGGGACAGGCCAGTGGGACAGAACAGTTAACACCCAACACCCTTACTGGAGAAATCAAGTTAGACACGAGACAGAGAATGAAGAGGATTTAAAAAAAAAAGAGCGAGAACATGAAGCAGAGAAGGAATGTGCAGTCCATTTCGGAATAACCTATATTTTCATAAATCTTTCATGTACTATTTTTATTTTGAATTAAAAAGAAGGGGTATAAAGATGATGTGTGTGTGGGGGCAGCGGGACATCAAAAGTTTACTTTTATTTTCTTGGAAGATGTAAATATGTTTGTGCTACGTTGGAATCACAATGTTGGTCTAAATTAAATACAGAGTTTTCGTTATTTTATTCCCCTTTTGTGTCCAGAGAAGAAAACAGAATTGTGTGTCCACACACGTGTCCCGCTCCGGTTGTACGGTTTTATCGGTCCAGTTCAACTCGTCTAATGCTTGTTTAGTCCCACAGCTGCATTTAAATGAGTTTAATTCACTTTATAGTTATAACAGATCTGCTTCAAGTAACTTCATATCTGCTCATCACACTGAAGGAATAGAAAAAACATTTTGAACCGAGGCTTGAGACAAGATAAAGAGACTGAGCTGCTCCAGCCTTTTGAGATGCAACCCTTCTCTCCCTCGTCTGTTTCATGGCTTTGGATTACGATGTCCCTTAGTGCTTATAAAAATAACTTTAGGATCTTTTATATATTTTTTACAATACTGTACAATATATGGGTGTGATTAGTCTTTTTTGTTTTTACCAACAGAAAATATGGGGAAATTCATGTTGGAAATGTTTTTAACCTTTTATTCTAAATTCTGTAGTGGATCAAAAACACAGACTGCACTGCGACTGACTGCTGGCTCATCCAGGAGGCCTCTTCTTAAATGGGATAACCCTCCCCCCCCTCCCAAATGATAATTTGCATTCTTTATTTTGACTCGGTTTATTCCATGTATAACTGAAATTATGAAATAAAATTCTCCATCAGTGTCTGGAAACCCCTGGAGTTAGTTGCAGCGCACTGAATCGCCTAAATAAAACCACTTATGTTGCTAAGAATCAAAAAAGAATGCAAAATGTTTCTACATGATGCTCTTGAACATTATCTTGAATTTTTGGAACTTGTTTTGTTGTCTGTGCGTCATGGTGCCGGGGGAGAAAAACACAGCTTACCAAGCGTTTAAAAGACAACATGGTGGGGGGAAACCCACGCAGTGAATGGTGGAAATTAAGTGCGACACTTTAAACGAGCTCCTAAAAAAACTGCTTTTGTTTCTTTATATGTCTGAGGTTTTGGTACAAGTCTTGATTTCTGAGAACCCTGGGAGTGGAGTTTTAGACGAGTATGGGTACAGTACTCTGTATTGTGTGTCTTGTCCTTCTGTAGCAACAAATACCTGCATAGTGACATATCGGCCCATAAACAACAACGGGGGGAGAGGGTGATGTCATTTCTAAATCACTCATCTCAGCTGTAAAAAGCAAAAGAAAAAAGATAATAAAAAAAACGTTTTACAGATGTCTTACTGTGTGAAAGTCATTATTTCTGTCAAGAATGATGGACAGATTAAAAGAAACATTTTATTTGGCAGCAGTAAAAGTAACTACACATGCTGGTCAATGGCACTTGGAAGGGCAGTTGTGCTGCATATGTATATAATCGTTTCATAAATACAATTTCTTTAAAATGAATCAAATCGGTGTCACCTTCATTCACAAGTCGTTTGCATTCCTTTCTACACAGGGATACACAGACATAAAAGAAAACCACAAATTAATAGTCTGGGAAAGGGTAAGGTAGATACAGTAATGCACTTTTACATGATTTGACCAAATATTTTGGTTCTTATGAGTTGATTTTAAGACATTATGTATTATAACAGGCTGAAGTGTTAACCGCTCTGCTGCCTTAGTACAAGTCCACTGCGTGTATAAAACCATTATAATTGTCCCAACAGATATATAATTCACACCTACACAACATATTCAGCTCCTCATTAAGGCTGTTTTACAAAAGTGCTTGATAACAGTGATGCTCTTAGAGTTGTAGTGGTCAGTCTGCACCGAGGCCTCGGTTAACTCCGGTCATTTGTCCTTGCTGCTTTCTGGTTCATCCTCCGGTGAGGCTGCCACTTGCTTCATCTGTTGGTCCAAATGAGCTCGGCGGTGTTTCTGGACCAGGTTACCACCCGCAAAACCCAGGGCGCCCCCACCCAGAGCGGCAGCCACCCCTACAGCTTTGAACCCGGCCAGCAGTCCGAGTGGCCCTCCTAGCACGCCGCCCAGCAGCGCCCCGGCAATTGGAAGCACCGCCAACTTGTAACCCACCGCCTGGAGAGACCGAAAGAAGAGATACGCTCCGGTTTATTTAACACACACCTTGAGAGATTTAGAAGTAAACGATGCCCATTGCCCTGTGACAGGATCCTTTCATGGTCACGCACCAACACGGGTGGTGGAAGCGACACAAACATGTGTACATGTAAACAAATGCTGCCGCAGCTGCATCAAACCATGTTCATCATCTTCATTTAGGAGAAATCACAGAGATGTGGACTGTGTGTTATTACAGCTGTTATCATCAGTGTGGAAGGTGCTCTTTGCTGATGGCAATTAATGATTGATTCTCTGACCATCCTCCCTCACACACACACACTAGATAACACTTCACCGTTAAATTAATCTAGTTCAAAAGCATTGCTTGCCCACACCCCTGTGGCAGTTGTAGGAATTTTAATTTCATCTGAGCCAAGTTAAAAGGACTCTGGCTATAGAGGTTGTGGAGGATGGAGGAAATGAGGGGGTTGCGTGTGTGCGCGCGTGTGTAATACTATTTGACCTGATTACAGATTACAAGCTTTCAAACACGTTAAAACATCTGAAACGCTTCTCATCTGCTTCATCTGTTCTCAGCCTTCATCTGCCAGCGACCTTACACAGAGGGCAGACTTTGTTTGCCTTTCCATTTGGGCACATTTATTTTTAAAAACTATTTTGTGTAACTTAAAAACACCAACTTCAAAGCAAATGGTACAAACTGTGTGCCTGCAATACAACATTTTATTACTGCAATTGGGATGCAGTCTTCTTCTTTTGGATGTTCCCTAGGTGTCGCCATCACGAGTCATCCTCCTCCATGTATCTCCTCTTTGTCTTTTTCCTGGCAGCTGCATTTCTACCAATACACCCACTGTCCCTCCTTTGGACATGTCCAAACCATCTCAGTCTGTCCTCTCTAATATCTCCCAGTTGTTCAACCTGTGTTGTACTTCTGATGATGGAGCTTGTTTGAGCCCTCCAGTTGACTTAGACCCCCAGACAATGTACGTACTGTAAAGTCTACAGTTACAAATCTTGGTTTTAAGATGGACAGTGATTTTAAACCCGACAGTCAAATAAGGGCCACAGTAAAATCTGGTTTTTATCATTTGAGAAAATTGGCAAAGGTGAAATCTATTCTTTCACGGCAACAGTTAGAAACAGTAATCCATGCCTTCATTTCATGACAGCTGGATTACTGTAATTCTCTCTATCTTGGAGTCAGCCAGTCCTCACTTGCACGTCTGCAGCTGGTGCAAAATGATGCTGCATGTCTTTTAACTGGAACACGCAAAAGAGAGCACATCACACCTGTCCTGGCTTCTCTCCACTGGCTGCCCGTGTATTTTAGAGTTCATTTTAAAATTATTTTGTTTGTTTTTAAGGTTTTAAACAGCCTTGCCCCCACTTATTCGACTGAGCTTCTACACCATTACACTCCATCCCAGTCACTCAGGTCTGCTGACCAGCTGCTCCTGGTCATTCCAAAGAGTAAGAGGAAGCTTCGAAGAGACAGGGCCTTCTCTGTTAGTGGCCCTGAGTTATGGAATGCTCTGCCTTTACACATTCGACAGGCTCCCTCACTGTCCATTTTTAAAACCCGTCTGAAAACTCATCTCTACTCATTGGCCTTCAACCCAACTGAGACTTGATTTTACTTCATTTTTATTGGTATTGATTTTATCTGTTTAACTTGTCATTTTATTGTACAAAGTATTTTAAATTGAGTTTTTAGTTCACTGTGTGTTAGTTTGGTGGTTCTGTTTTTATGCTTTCTTTTATCTTGTTTGTAACTGATGTTCAGCACTTTGTTTCAGCTGCGGTTGTGTTAAAGCGCTTTATAAATAAAGCTGATGATGATGATGATGATGATGATGATGATGATGAGCTCATCCTTGTCACTCCTAGGAGAAACTCAACATCTTTTTCTGCTTCTTCCAGTTCTTTCTCCTGTCTTTTTGTCAGTTCCACAGTCTCCAGACCATACAACTGTCTTGTAAACTTTTCCTTTGACCTTTGCTGACACCTTTTTGTCACAAATCACTCCTGAAACTTTTCTCCATCCACTCCATCCTGCCTGGACTCTCTTTTTCACCTCTTTACCACATTCCCCATTTTCCTGGACAGTGGACCCCAAGTACTTGAAGTCCTGCACCTTTGTGACCCTTGTAGCCTCACTGTTCCACCAGCCTCCCTCTCATTCACACACATGTACGCTACAGCTTACTGTACTTTCATTCTTCTTCTTTCAAGCGCATACCTCCACCTCTCCAAGTTCTCTTCCAAGATTTATAAAATAGTGCTCACACAAACAATGATAAAATGTTTAGAAGTGGAGCTGTTTTAAGAAAGCAGAAATCTACTTTGGTCTTGGACCCACTCAAGCCAACCTTGATCTTCAGGGTGTTTGGAACCAAACACACACAAACTACTTCAACTAGTGTGAGTTCAATTTTAGAATAAAAAAAGAAAACGGGTGATTAATTCCGTGTATTACAAAGAAAAAGTTCAGAACTTCAAGTGTGTAATATGTGAGAAGGGCAGTGACTCGTCTTGACACTCAGTGGAGAAAAGTGTGACAATGCAGCTCCTGAAAAACCTAAAACTTCTACTCACCCCCACCCCACGCACACACACACACACATGCACACACACACAAAAGCAGACCCTCTTTTGTTCACCCTCTTATCCCACTTCTTTATCACTCCTCCACTCCACTTCCCATCTTTCCCTCTCCTCTCTCTATTTCCTTAATTGCAGCTTTCCCCTGATTTGAACGAATCAATAGGGACAAATGCTGTGGAATGGCTGGGAGGCAAAGTGCCATCGATCTCCCAGTCTCCAAAACACCACACACACACACATCTGATCGTCAGGACATAAACACACACATATACACACACACACACCTTCCCCAAGCTCTTGGTCCCCTCCTCCACGTTTGCCGCAGCCGTGTTGACGTTGTCCTCCACGCTGTCAATTTTCTCCTGCTGGGACTGGAGCATAGAGGAGGGAGGGATAGACAAACACCAGTACGCATTAACGCACACCCATAATCAAGCACTGACACAAATGCACGCACGTGTGAAAGAGCCACCACCTGTTGTGTGCAGAGATTGTTTTACCTGTTCAAAATCTGCTTGACAGCGCAGGTTTAACACAAGAGATAGGTGTAGAGGGTGTCCTTCATGGAAGATCTTACTGGGAATTAGTCATAGCGTGTGTGTGTG
>JBBPBX010001842.1:60716-73483 GCA_038048925.1 Garcialebias charrua | reverse complement strand
TATATATATATATATATATACACACTACTACTTGTACTACTACAGTATTCCTACTTTGCGATTTTTCACTTATTGCGGGGCTTCAGGGTATGGATCCCCTGCAATAAACGAGGGACTACTGTAGTTGATATTTCAGGAAAATAAAACATAATAAGACAAACATCTGGTGGCATGGTGACTTAGTTGGTAGAGCTGTTGCTTCTCAGTGAGAAGGTTGCCGGTTCAACTCCCAGCCAGGGGACTTTCTGGGCGGAGTGCATGCATGTTAGGCTGATTGGTAACTCTAAATTTTCTCTAGGTGTGAGTGAGAGAATGAATGGTTGTTTGTCTCGTTTGTCTCCATGTGTCCCTGTGATGGACCGGAGACCTGTCCAGGGTGTCCCCCACCTCTCACACAGCGATGGCTGGACATGAGCACCAGAGATCCCCGCGACCCGAATAGGAAGAAGCGGATAAAAGATAATGGATGAATGGATGGAAGACAGACATCCTGTGCCTCAGAGCATCTCAGTGTGTCTTTTTGCTTATATGGTTAGGGTGTGGCCACTGTCGATCTCCTGGGTGCTTCTTTGGTGCTGGAGAAGTGGCAGAGCATGTCAAAGTGTGAGAGACTGCAGCCTGCTCTTTCTGGAGGGACAGCCAAAGAAAAGGTGGACAAACAAACAAACAAACATAAATGTAAAGAGGCAGATGTCAAATGTAATAATCGTCTGAGTAAGGACAGAAAAAAGAACTGTCCACCAACCAACTCATTGGTTTATCTATGGGACATAAAGATGTTTATGAACATTAAAAGCAAGAGCAACAAACTCCAACTCTGAATTAACGCGATGAAGACATGGGAAAGCACTCTATGTGCACCCCTGGGGACTGTTGGGTAATGGTGAGAGGATAGGTGTGCGCCTGTTCTGAGTTATTTCACCTTCAGAGACATGGTGGCTTCCAGGCAACAACATCCCTCAAGGCATTTCACACAGACCATGTGAACAAGGAGGCAAGTGCTCAACACACACATGAGATTGTCTATTTGAGGTTCAGTAGAGGTCCCTTCCATGCCATGATTTTTTTTTAAGAGTAAAATGTGTTGTGAGAGATGGCAACTTCTTATACGTGCAACTCACTCGTACAATGATGTCTCTGTTTAAGAAAAAAAAGATTATCCTTGCTTAGAAGTTGGATAGACCTCTCCTTCCTTTAACCACAGAAGCAAACCATCTCCAGACACTCTTATTCCTCAGACCACAGGGCAGTTTTCAGCTGTACTCGATTTTAAACAATATTGTGTCTTAAATAGGCTGTTGCACCTACAGTGGCTTGAAAAAAGCACCATACCCATTGAACATACAGGTATGCCCTTTCTCCACATTATAACCTCAAACTTCGAATGATTTTGGAGGGTTTTATGCGAGAGGCCAACATAATGTACAAACCGGATTCCAAAAAAGTTGGTACACTAAACAAATTGTGAATAAAAACTGAATGCAATGATGTGGAGATGGCAAATGTCAATATTTTATTCGTAATAGAACATAGATGACAGATCAAAAGTTTAATCTGAGTAAATGTAACATTTTAAAGGAAAAATATGTTGATTCAAAATTTCACAGTGTCAACAAATCCCAAAAAAGTTGGGACAAGTAGCAATAAGTGGCTGGAAAAAGGAAATTGAGCATATAACGAACAGCTGGAAGACCAATTAACACTAATTAGGTCAATTGACAACATGATTGGGTATAAAAAGAGCTTCTCAGAGTGTCAGTGTCTCTCAGAAGCCAAGATGGTAAGAGGATCACCAATTCCACCATTGTTGTGCAGAAAGATAGTGCAGCAATACCAGAATGGTGTTACCCAGCGTAAAATAGCAAAGACTTTTAAGTTATCATCATCAACCGTGCATAACATCATCAAAAGATTCAGAGAATCTGGAACAATCGCTGTGCGTAAGGGTCAAGGCCGTAAAACTCTACTGGATGCTCGTGATCTCCGGGCCCTTAAACGTCACTGCACCTCAAACAGGAATGCCACTGTCAAGGAAATAACAGAATGGGCTCAGGAATACTTCCAGAAAGCATTGTCAGTGAACACAATCCACCGTGCCATCCGCCGTTGCCAGCTGAAACTCTACAGTGCAAAGAGGAAGCCATTTCTAAGCAAGCTCCACAAGCTCAGACGTTTGCACTGGGCCAGGGGTCATTTAAAATGGAGTGTGGCAAAATGGAAGACTGTTCTGTGTCAGATGAGTCACGATTTGAAGTTCTTTATGGAACACTGGGACGCCATGTCATCCGGACCAGAGAGGACAAGGATAGCCCAAGTTGTTATCAACGCTCCGTTCAGAAGCCTGCATCACTGATGGTATGGGGTTGCATGAGCGCTTGTGGCATGGGCAGCTTGCATGTCTGGAAAGGCACCATTAATGCAGAGAACTATGTTCAGGTTCTAGAACAACATATGCTCCATCTAGACGTCATCTCTTTCAGGGAAGACCCTGCATTTTTCAACAAGATAATGCCAGACCACATTCTGCAGCAATCACAACATCATGGCTACGTAGGAGAAGGATCCGGTACTGAAATGTCCAGCCTGCAGTCCAGATCTTTCACCTATAGAGAACATTTGGTGCATCATAAAGAGGAAGGTGCGACAAAGAAGGCCCAAGACGATTGAACAGTTAGAGGCCTGTATTAGACATGAATGGGAGAGCATTCCTATTTCTAAACTTGAGAAACTGGTCTCCTCTGTCCCCAGACGTCTGTTGAGTGTTGTAAGAAGAAGGGGGGATGCCACACAGTGGTAAAAATGGACTTGTCCCAACTTTTTGGGGATTTGTTGACACCATGAAATTTTGAAACAACATATTTTTCCCTTAAAATGATACATTCTCTCAGTTTAAACTTTTGATCTGTGATTTGTGTTCTATTCTGAATAAAATATTAGATGTTGGCACCTCCACATCATTGCATTCAGTTTTTATTCACAAGTTGTTTAGCGTCCCAACTTTTTTGGAATCCGGTTTGTAGAACATAATGGTGAAGTGGAAGGAAACAATACATGATTTTCAAAAGGTTTACAAATAAAAATCAGAAAAGTGCAGCTTGTGCATGTACATGTATTTAACCACCCTCAGACGATATTGTTGGATACACTGAAACAGTTATAGGCAAACATCTTGTGCAATGAGTAATGCTTAGAGTATGTTGTATGAATGACTCTCAGCTACTACCACACCAAACTTTAGCTCAATATCAGTAAAGCTGACTTACAGTAAATCTGTTGTTGTGTTTAAGGTCAGATTGTGGTGAACTTCCTGAATTTGGAGTGACTTTAAAACTTAATCAGCTGTAGATGTCCATTCGCTGAATACAGGTACAGTACTTTCATTAAAAATCAGTGGTTCATGAAATAATTGGCTAATACATCAAACACACTCAAACATGGGCAACAACATTATTGTTGTGTCACCTTCAGAGGTATTTACAGAGAGCTTTCTGTTCAGGCGGTAAGTCCCATCAATCTTCAGATGTTTAGTTTAAGGAGTACTGGGATATACCTGAACAGTTCTGCTGGCATTTATGTGCTCCTGATGGAGGCGATCCCACTGTTGGCTCTGCTGATACTGTGAACGTGAAAGAACAAGTATTACTCATTCACCTGAGCTCTGCATGTAACCGTGTGGAAGTGATGATGCAAATTTCCGCCATCACCTTCAGTATGTTGGTGTGGTGTTTCTGCAGCCTCTCCAGGTCCGTGGGTAGAGCCACTTTAATGAACTTGTAGATCGGAGCCTCCAGGCGCCTCAGTGTCAGCTTGTTGCCTTCCTCTGCCATGTGTCCTGCTGAGTGGTCACAGCCAACACCTCTGTGCAAGTTGAGCGCTGCACCTGCTCAGCTTTATCTCACCGCGCCCACACACTGCAAATACAAGCAGAGCTTCACTTTTTTAAATTAAATACACAAATAAGATTTATTAAAGCCTGCACATCTAAAACTGGATCCTTGAAGGGATTAAGTAACATATTTATGTGTTTGCCAACATCCCTCTAGAACTTAAATTATATAAAACAGTCCAACTGATCTGTAGTAGAACACCTGTACTTGATTCACAAGTTAAGAATACATTTTCTTTACAAATAATGACTTTTACTCATATTTCTCTTATTTTGTTGTTTTTCAGACAAAACAATTTCCATTCGATTTGACGGATTAATCAACAACACTGTACTGTAGATGTTTTTACAACTTGCATGAAGGTAGCTGAACACCCAAAGGATTTTGATGCTGTCAAGCAAAAATCTCGCGTCTCCATTTTTACCATACATTTATTTGCATTAATTCAACTCCATTGGTCACTTTTCATATGCGTTTGTTTGTGGTTTTTAATTATGCTAACCAACTGAAAATCTCAAAAAAGCTTGTGAACCTTCAGCACACTTTACTTAGTTAGAAAAGAAAGTTGTTGTAATTTCTTGAAAATATATAGATTCAGAGATACACAGTTGTCACTCAACAGCAACAATGTATTTTATTGTGAATGAACATTTCTTGAATATTAATATTCAATTAAGTAAAAGGGAGTTTGACTGGGATTCATTAGATTTTTTTAAGAACTGTTGCTGGTTGATTTTGTTTTGACTTTTTTTACTTGACTGACATTCAGAACTGCACACGTGGGGGAGGGGTGGTGCAGAGGTTAGAGAAGGTGTGCCTATGATTGGAAGGTCACTGGTTCAAGTCCCCGGACTGACAACATCAAAATGTGGGTGGGAAAGTTGAAACCCATACCTGCCTCCACCCTCATTTGACCTACTTTGAGCAAGGCCCTTAACCCCCCACCATCTGCTCCCCTGGATGCCCTAGATAGCAGCTCTCTGCTCCACACAGAGGGCTGTGGTGCTCAGTGGTCTGTGGTTGTGTCAGTAAGGGCGTCTGGTGTAAAAACAATTGCCAAGTCTTCAGGTGAGTTAGTTCACTGTGGCGACCCTTGAAGAAGGGAGCAGCTGAACAACTGCATACCTGCAACTTTTCAATAAACTGTGGCACAGACAGGAAAGTGTACCAATCCACAGTGAGTACCAAGTAAGGCCATAGTACAGTACTGATTTCAATAGTGCCCACTGCTCCACCTGAGTGTATCCCAGGCACGATGGGTTAAATGTAGAGAGACAATTTCACCATTGTATGGGAAACATGCAATGATGACAACACATAACACATTATTATTATTATTGTTAACTTCACTTTTTTTTTTAAACCAGAGACTTTCCCCCTTATCTGAAATGTGTGAGCTACAGAGCAGCTCTTGTACTCATGCTGTATGAGACTCCAATATAAAATACATAATAGAAGGTTGTATGGTTAGCACAGGGGTACTCAATGCCACCCGCTGAGTGAAGTGGGGGTACAACATGAGGAAATTACAAACAAATCAGAACACTTTAAACAAATCTGGGAAGGTGTTTAAAGGGTTCTGAACCTTTGCACACCCACCACCTGTTTTATTTTTTGTTCTATTCATTGGGAAAAACAAACAAGCGAATCTGTTTTAGAAATCAACCACTGTTCTGAAATCTACATCAGCCATTTGAAAAACTTTAACCAAATGACCTCTAATGCTTAAAAATTAGGCACATGTTATGAAAGGGTAATGATTTATTTTAGTAATATCCTTCTTCTCAACCTTCAAAGATAAAATACAATAAAAGTTCCGATTAAATGAGTTTATAGCTGATAAAAATGCACAAAATCTTGCCTTGTGAAAGCAGAGTACTGTATTGTTTCATGAGTCACATTTTGTATCAACACACAGGAGAAGGTACTTCTGATGAACAGAAATTGATACCACTGTTCTTGTTATCTCTCTCACAACTTTTAAAATGTTAAATACGAGCTCATGTTCAAACGGTATGGAAAATATGTGGCTAGAAAGGCAATATTTAGAAGTCTCGACATTTCTTTACCTCGTTACAGGTTTCACTTTGGATATGGAGGCGAAGGAAGTCACATTATTGCTGTCGGCCGAACAGAAAGTGAAATTACTAAAACACGTCCAGGTCAACAAGCAAGCCGAACTGTAAAGACTAAAATCATAATTTAGCAAAAAAGTTTCGTGTGAAGTCTACTTTTTACATTTAACCGAATGCTGCGCCTGTGCTGCTGAAAAACAAACTTAAACACACTTACCAGCGATATTACCGCTAAAATGTGATTAACAAATGCTAAACTCGCATGTAAGCCTCCATACCGGTGAAGAAAAACAATTATGACCACATTTAGTTGGGTTAAAACCAGTTCCACTAATATCTTTTTACAGAAAAAGTGTTTGTAAACAACTCTGCCTAGTGCGTCTACGAATAGTTTCCGACTCCAAACAGCATTCACAAAATATAGTTCCTCACCATGTTTTTCTGTCCTTTTTTCTCTACGTTCTTCTTCCTCTTTTTTCTTTTTATTTGTCTTACAAATAAATAAATAAATAATGTAACAGTTGTTTATTCTTTGATTAGTTTACTCAAGCTAGTTAAGTACAGTGCTCTTTTTAATGAATATCAAATAACATTTTATTGAAATAAATAATTTGTGCTGAATAAATATGCATTTTAGACATTCAAAAGGTATCACAAACTGAATGTCTAATAATAATGATAACAATTATATTATTATTATTATTAATAATAATAATAATAATAATAATAATTATTATTATTATAATTATTATTATTATAAGGATAATGATGATGATGATGACATAGCAATAATAATTTAGTAAAAAAATGTAAACGACTAAAAACATTGAAGAACTCTAACGATAGAAACGTATTATTTACAAATAAAAAGAGACCTTGTTGAAAATAATATGTTAACATTTAAAAATGAAAGAGAAACATCAAGAAAACAGCACAGCTATTGCTCAACCAATCAATTATCAATTTGCATCCATCCATTATCTTTACCCGCTTCTTCCATTTTGGGTCACGGGGGTTGCCAGTGCCCATGTCCAGCAATCACTGTGCGAGGGGAAGGGTACACACTGGATGGGTCGCAGGTCCATCACAGGGACACATAGAGACAAACAACCATTCAGTCTACTACTCACACCTAGAGACAATTTAGAGTTACAATCAGTCTAACATGCATGTTTTTGGTCTGTGGGAGGAAACTGGAGTACCTGGAGAAAACCCACGCATGCACAGAGAGAACATGCAAGCTTCACCCAGAAAGGCCCCTGGACCGGGATTTGAACCAGGGACCTGCTCACTGAGAGGCAGCAGCTCTACCAGCTGCGCCACTGTGCTGCCCTACAGAAGCATTCACATACTGTACATAGAAAAGTAAATTAGTAAAGTTCTCTATCTAAGGAATCCAGCAGAAATATACAAAACAAATGAAACGAATGTGATAAAGCTTTATGTTACTGTCCCAATAGGTATTACTACTATCAATGGAATGACATCATGTTATTTAAATAAAGTAAAATAAGGCAACAGCACTTTTAAGTTTGGGCTATATGAATTCCCTTTTTATCTCCTTATATTTTATTCTGCTTTATACTGTATTTAGAAAACTACCTGTTGATGTCAGTGAGTTTTGGTCTGAAGTATAGTTTGATTTTTTTTTGTTAATATCTCCTGGTAGTGGTTTTATATTTAATAATTTTGTTGTACTCATTTTTTCAGTTTTCATTTCTTTGAGTTAATCTTGTAGTTTTTACGCCTTGTTGTTTCAAGATTTTTTTGTATTAGTTTTTCTTCGGTGTGTTGTTCTAGTTTTCCTTACTACTTTTTTTTAGCTCTTGTTGTTATACATCAGTTCAGTGTTTGTCACTTTTACATCATTCATTTATTCTTCTCTCAATATAATTTTGCTTAGTTTCACTTTTTCATGCATCATTCTTATTTTTTATGCAACAGTTTGCCATTTTGAATCTCATTTCAGCTTTTTGTTTGAATTACAGTCACTCTTGAAAATGAGTCCTCATGACTCAATGAGACTAACCTGTACAGTATAAATAAAGGTTGAAAAGAAATTTCCATAAAGATGATTGTTTTTTCTCCATTACCATACTTTTTTCCTTTTGTTCAGCTTTATGATCTATTCCTGCATTTTGATCCCCTTCTACCCAAACATGTGAAAATGGATGAATACTTTATTCAGTTTTATGACCTATTATTTATGTCACTCAATTAAAAATAAAAAGTACATCAAACTCTAACTCTAAATGAAAAAAGCTGTTCTTTTTAGACCACAAATTACTACCTGATCACATTATAGTATTCAAAAAACAAATTGTGTGTAACTTTTAACTTATAACTTTACAAAACATTATTGAGTTGAGAATAAAATGTCAAAATTGAACATAGAAATAAAATGTTGAAAAAAAAAATGATCAAAGTTCATGAAATCCATGTAAAAACCTGGAATACTGAACATGCACTTTGGCCATGGCTGCCTCAGAGGAGTTGACGGGGGAGAGAGCAGGCCCCAGAGACCATCTTATCACCAGAAAACTGGTCTCCTATGTGAGTGTGCTGCTTGTGGGATTGAGTTTGTTTGTGGCTCCTTGGACTGATGAAGTCCTCTGGATGAACCACGAAAAGTCTCAACAATAAAAGAAACCATCCAGATGACCTGACTGAACTTTTTTGGCTACATAGATTTTAAAAAAGGGGATATCTCTTAGTGGGTAATTATTATTTCTTGCTTTATGTGTCATCTATAAAATTTCAACCTCCCAGTTACCAAACTTTGCACTTTAAAGGTGATTAAAACAGGTGCTATGTGTAACTTTCTGTAGAGCACAGAACTTAGAAATATTTTCAACAGGCAAAGCATTCTGATCCCTCCCCCTCAGAGCCATATATGGCTCTACCCCCCTTGCTCTGCTGAAATTCAAATTCAAGCTCTGTTTTTATTGGCTGGTTAACGGCGGGTCACTCTGTGTTTTTAGTGTTTTTATAAATGCTGATAGAGAAGCAAGGGGACTATAGTTTTTTTCAGAGATTACTTTGTCTAACATCAGTCTGTCAGTAGATAGTGACAGAGTGAAGAAATATGTTAAAAATATATTGTTAGAAAAGTTACAGACTGCACTACAAAGTTACATAGTTCAGCTTTAACAATTTGATTCTTATTTTCACTGAGGGTCCAATACCAAGGAGCGGCAACATCCGAACCACTTCCAGTCAGGTCACCACCACATGTGAGACTTTAGAAAGAATAAATGTGTCTTTTAATCAGTTCCACAGAGATTTTTGCAGCTGTCTGGGCTCATAAAAGACAAGATGTTGTGGAAAGTACAACTTTAGGTATGATATTTTTGTCTGTTGTGTTTGGTTGTGTTTGGAAAGCAGAGAGAAAGAGAACGTGGGGTTCCCCCTCCTCTACTTTGAGCTCAGTCTGTGTGAGTGGGTCTATATCGCATGTTTCCACTTCTCTTCTTCAGCACCTTTTACCTTTGGCATTTAAGCCAACCCCCACACACACTCAGCGGATGCTCCATGCGAGGGGCCACAGTAAAACACAGTCCCCAGCGACAGGGGTTTCCCCTCTGGTGTTGTTGCACACTGTCATGCAGCGAATGTACCGTATCTGTGCATCTCTGCTTGTGGTGGTGTGTGTGTGTGTGTGTGTGTGTTCTGTCCACTTTCAGGGGACTCCCAGACTTGCAGACTGAGGGGGAGGAACAAAACTGACAGTGAAAGTTTAAATAGCAAATCATCAAAAACAGTCTAACCTCCTGTTTCGGATGAGCTTGTGTCAGACGGGGCAGGAGATTATGTGTTTATGTGTGCGTTTTTTGTTTCAGGTGACCTTTTAGGGACCAATTTGACAAAAAAAAATCATACAGTGTGAGGACCAACTCTTTATGGGGATCAAAGTCAGGTCCCCATAAGGATAAGTCTCGTTGGGGGGGTTAGGGGTTAAGGGTTAAGTTTAGGACTGAGGTGTAAATTGCAGATGGGTTAGGGTTAGGCATGTAACGGTTAGTAACAGTAGGCTTAAGGTAAGGGTCAAGGTTAAGCTATAGAAAATGAATGAAAGTCAATGCAAAGCCCCACAAAAGTACATTTACAAGAACGTGTGAGTGTGTGTGGTTATTTGCAAGTGCAAATATCAGCTATCTGGAGCAGCCTGGGACATTTCTGGCAGGAATATCAGAATATTTATATCCTCCAGAATAACTGTGTCATGCATTATTGACAGAAGTGCTCGTTGTAAAAACTAAAATTTGAGCGTCTGTTAACTCAGTTGACTGAACTGTGCACATGAATTCTAAATTCGTCACGTCACTTTTGTTAAACTGTGCGCGTCGCATGGACTAACAGGCATCATTCTGTTTGACAGCGTCAGGGTTTGGCTCAAGGACAAATTCTCATTACCAACGTCTTCAACTTCTACAAGCTGTCAAATCCCCGTAAATTACAAACATGGCAACTGCAAAAACGCAGACAATGATCATAAAGTCTAATTTTATTCAAAACAATTTGTATTCTGAACTATAAAAGTGTTCAGCAACCTTCAATAATGTAATTTAAAAAGAAAGTTTGAATAAAAACAAACCTATTCTGCAGAAGATGTTTCGCTTCATTATCAGTTATCAGTCCAGTTGTTTATTTAAGTGAACATTTTTTTGGATTGGATGATCTGGATGGCTGAGAATCTTCCACATACTTCAGTAACGCAACATGGCGATAAAAATTGTATAAAATTATATAAATGTGCATTTTTCTAAATGAATTGTATGAGTGATATTAAAAAGAGATACAAATGTCTGATTAAAAAATGTCTGTAGCTTAGGTGAAAACATACTGATGCTAATTAAATATTTCAATCTGATTTATCAATTTGCAGACGGTCCCTGAATCGTTGTCTCACTTCCAGTGCTTTGGTCTCTCTGTCCACACAGAAAACTAAACACAACACCTGCTGCACATAAACACCAAATGTTTGCAAATATCAGTCCAGTCAGAATAAACTCTGTTTCTCCAAAGGTCTTTTGAAAAGTCTTCTTGCCCTGGAGACAGTTCCCACCTGAAGACCGCCACCATCATCCCAGTCCCAAAAAGCTCTGAATGACTATCGGCCAGTGGCCCTCACCCCGATAGTCGCTAAATGCTTAGAAAAACTGGTCATGACCCACATCAAAACAACCATCAACATCAACGAGGACCCTCATCAGTATGCGTACCGCGAGAACCGATCAACAGAGGACGCCATCTCCTCTGTGGTCCACACTGCTCTCACCCACCTGGATCAGAAGGACTCATACGTGCGTCTGCTCTTTGTGGACTTCACATCTGCCTTCAACACCATGATCCCCCAAACCCTGATGGACAAACTATTCACACTAGGACTAAGCCCCTCCATTTGTAACTGGGTACTAGACTTCTTAACAAACAGACCACAGTCAGTGAA
The DNA here is from genome assembly GCA_038048925.1 of Garcialebias charrua. Classification (NCBI taxonomy): domain Eukaryota; kingdom Metazoa; phylum Chordata; class Actinopteri; order Cyprinodontiformes; family Rivulidae; genus Garcialebias; species Garcialebias charrua. Next base: position 62,072 of record JBBPBX010001842.1, on the reverse strand, counting down.
GATCCACAACTTCTCCTCCTCCACCATAACCCTCAGCACTGGCTCTCCTCAAGGATGTGTGTTGAGCCCTCTCCTGTTCACTCTGCTCACATATGATTGTGCAGCTACCCATCCAGGCTGTCACATTGTAAAGTTTGCAGATGATACAGCTGTGGTGGGATGCATCACAAACAATGATGAGTGCAGCTACAGGCAGGAGGTGGAACACCTGGAGAGATGGTGCAAAGAGAATAACCTTCACATGAATGTGAATAGAATGAATATATCTTTATTGGCATCGTCATTGTGCCGGGGCATTGCAATTGGCGCACGCACCATCCTTATGAGGATGGGGAAGAGGGGAAGAAGACAAAGGAGATGATTGTGGGCTTCAGACGGAACAAACACACCCACACCCCACTGAACATAAGTGGATCTGCAGTGGAAGTGGTCTCCAGCTACAAGTGAAGTACCTGGGTGTACACATGAATGATAACCTCAGCTGGAGCAACAACACCACCAGCCTGATCAAGAAAGGTCATCAGAGACTCTACTTCCTCAGACGGCTGAGACGAGCTGGTCTGAGAAGCTCAGTCCTCACCTCCTTCTACAGGTGTGCAGTGGAGAGCATCCTGTGCTCCAGCATCAACGTGTGGCATGGAGGCTGCACAGTTGAAGAGAGGAAAGCTCTACAGAGAGTGGTGAAGGCTGCACAGAAGATGTTGGAGTCAGTCTCCCCACCATCACAGACATTTACACCTCCAGATGCAGGAAGAGAGCCACCTGCATCATGAAAGACCCCACCCACCCAGAACACACACTTTTTGCCCCACTTCTCTCAGGAAGGAGGCTGAGGAGCATTAAGTGAACCACTAGACTGAGGAACAGCTTCTACCCTGAGGCTGCTAGACTCATGAATCTAACCAGAATAATCACTGCAAAATATCACATCATGCTGATGCTGATCTGTTTTATGTTGCTGTGTTCATTCGTGACCATCTGCTCATACAGACTCATGTTCGTGCTGCCGTTTGGAGTAATGTTTTTCTATGATGTTAGTGCTTAGTGCATTTTTAGTTTATGTTTTTCTTAGTTCATATCTTAGATGTTATTACTGTTTTTCTTTCACATTTTATTGTTGGATGTAACTGGGACCCTGTGTACATAATCTCGCTTCATCACATGTACCACATGTGGTGCGAATGACAATAAAGATTCTCTGACTCTCTGACATGTAAGATATTGTGTGATAATAACCTCTCCACAAAACCCCACTCCAACAGCTCAGACCTGTTGCTCTAAGAGTTTTCTATTTGTGTTTTAGTTCTAAGTGCTTAGAAAGTGAATACAAGTCGAGTAAGTATAATGTCCTCTGAA